>JASDQU010277380.1:0-14846 GCA_032191745.1 Picea mariana | reverse complement strand
CTTTCCTTTTGTCCTGGTCTCTTTCAATCCAAGGTTTTCCGAGCAACATAGTAAATGGAGCGTTGTCCTTAATAAATTTAACAACTTCAAATTCTTCCTCCATCGAAGTTCCCTTGGCACTCATAGATATCTGGGTAAGCTTTCCACATAGGTTTATCAGCTTTCCTCTAAATAGTCCTATTCCTCCCAATGAAGGAATCATAGCAAGCTCCCCTAAAGTTTCCCAAGTTCTTTCTGTCATAATATTCACCTTTGTTTCTTCATCCAGAACACAGTCAATGTCGAAGTCTCCTATTCTTGCTTCTATGCATTCTTTTTCTTTGAAGATCTCTGATCAGCTCACATTTCGGTGGTCATTTAGGGTTTCTCTCATCTGTAGCAATAATTTCTCTCATTCTTTCTGGGGTTCTATCATAATCTCGGTTTCTGGATCTGCCTTAAGGTTTTCTTGTCTCATATTCATTATTTCAAGCTTAGAAATCATTCTAGGTAAATCCAATACTCCATGGTCCATAGCTTTGCAATAGAGGCAAATGGGTCTTCTACCAGGGCATTCCTTAGCTAGATGGCCCGGTCTTTTGCAACTGTAACAAAGGGTTAATCCTCTCTTTCTCTTAAATGATCCCCAGCCTCTCCTGTACTACGAACTAGGATCATGGTAGCTAACCTACAAAAAAATATTTCTAGGATCCTGCATCCATTTGTTAGTCCAAACATTCTCTCTATGCATAGGTATAGCATATCTTTCACTATTCTTATCAGATCTACTCATATCAAATCTTCTTTCATCTATCAGTGCCCTAGTTTTCAAGCTAGGACAAATCTTATCAAACATACCTAGATCCATACTTTAGAAACAAAAATTTCCACTTATCTTACTTCTACAGAGCACAAAGGTTTCAGATCTAAAACTTTTCACTATTCTTACCTTTATCATAGCACAAAGCATTCAGATCTTACCTCTTTTCTTCAGATTGAACTTCTTTTCTTTAGCACAGAGCTTCACAAACTAAGTAGAGTATTGCACACTAGAGAAACATATCTACGCACAGAGCTTCCACAATTTCAGGTCGGATCTTCGCACAAAGCTTCTTCTTCCTCAGTTCCCATCAATCACATTTTCAAGTCCCGATAACGGAACCATTTGTTGGCACAGGGGTAGACCCAGGGTTCAACGCTCAAGAGCGCACCAACAAAACCCTAACTATCGGCCCTTTCGGCAACACCTGCAAAGCAGATGAAGTGTCACCTAAGGTAGAGGCAGGGGTGGTTGTAGGACTCCAGTGTCTACAACCTTAGCTGGGACACAAATATGTGATTCTAACACTTAGCAGAGCACTCAACAGTTAACATTCATCAATATCTGGTTCTTACTTACAGCACAGTTAAAACCTAATTACATAGCATCGCAGTATTCAACCATATCTAGCATCTAACAACACTTAGAATGATGAACAGATCATATCCTAACAAATTCAGGCACTAAGCACATGTATGTAAGTTAGATCTAACATCCATCAATATACATCATTAAGCACAAAGCATCAACAGATCTATCTATATTAAAGCACTAAGCATATTAACATATAAGCACATCAACACATTGCACAAAGCATAGCAACACAACATCTACATGGTTCACCCCCACCCCGGGGCTACGTCCACCAACTCTTTGTCTTCTTTATTAGTTTCTTCAATAGGTTACATGCACAGAGCCTCAAAACCATACTCCACAGAGGATAGGATATCTACGAAGCTCGCTAGACCCTCCTCCCCTGAGTAAATCTAAGCATGCAGCCTTCTACAGTCTCTTACAATGACTTGCACTTAGCTCTGCAAGTCTCACACAGTATGCACAAAGCGTCGACAGCTCTTGATCACACAGATCCAACCTTAGCACTTAGCCATTCCTTACAACTTCTTCTCATTACATCGCCTAGTCTTCTATATATATTACAAAATAGTCCTAAGCATGGGTAAACCCATGGGTCGACATTCCCATACCCATTACATGATCCCAAAACCCAAAAATCCCTAAAAACGGGCAGATATCCCGCGATCTCCTCTTCATCTTGCGTTTTGTCTTCAACAGGCTGTCGAAGTCCCAAAATAGGTCAAACTTGACCAAGGATCTCCCAAAACTTGGTCAAGGGCCAACACTTAGTACACCTAGGACTAGATCCATGGATCGGGAGCCAGCTTGGACATATCCGAAGGATTAAGGCAAATATTGAATTTTGGAGGTTTCCTCCATCTGGCACAGGTGGGCGATCCCCACACTACAAATATGTGGCATCAAGGATGGTTGACGAGGTATAGGATTGGACTCTTAGAGGAATACTTGCCTTATTGGAACAGTTACTTGCAGAATTTACGGGTTTACTCAATTCAACTGGCTGATAGAGAGGACGAATTACTTTAGGATGGTGTAGGGGATGGCGAATATACTCCCCGTTCTGGATATTTAAAATTAACAGCGGACCTACACCAAAGGGAGCCTATTTGGTGGTGGCGTAATATCTGGAACCAATCTTGTCCAGCGAAGGTGAAACTTTTAATCTAGTCAATACTGGCAAACAAACTTCCTACCTAGGATAACCTACAAAAGCGACTTTTTATCGGGCCAGGGAGTTGTGCTCTCTGCAAATCACACTTCGAAACAGTGGACCATTCTTTTTTACTGTGTCCTTTTGTCAAGGAAGTCTGGAATTTCGCAAAGGATTTATTACCCACACTCCCAGACTGGCAAGGCACCTCCTTTGAACAGGCCTTAAAATCCTGGTTAACAAGGCGAGGACAAGTGGAACCACGAGCTTTCCCTTTCATCATCTCTTGGGGAATCTAGATCAACCGAAATGGTCACACCTTCCAGGAGGAAAAAATTTCAACCGAAAGGGTAGCGGTCCAAATCTTTGGGATTTACAAATCCTTTATAGGCTTCAATGGGGGCACAGTTGTGCATCCAAGGCTTGTCAGGGTGGAGTCCCCCGATCCAAGCTTCTTGTGGGCTTTCTTTGATGGATCCTCCCTGTCTGATCAGAGAAACTGTGGGGGGGATGGCTACCTCTTTCTCTCACATACACATTAATTTTACCTTAAGGAGGGGCTGGGAGATGGCACAAATAACTACTCCGAACTCTTGGCCTTAAAACTACTCTTACTCTTTTCTTTTGAGAAGGGATGCAGAGCTCTACAAGTCTTTGGTGATTCTCTAGTTATCATCAACTAGTCTAATGGAATACATAGATGCCAAATTTCTCAATTGCTTCCTTTGCTAGAGGATGTTAACAGAATCAAAATTTTATTTGACAATATCTATTTTTCTCATATTTACAGGGAAAGGAACCAATTGGCCGACAAACTTTCCAAGGAAGCCACGTAATTAGACTATGGGATTTGGCATGTTACAGAACACACTCTTGTTGGATCACATGGATACTATCACCGACCCTTCCATGAAAGACATGACAATTAATTTTGAAGACAAGAATACCTCATTTGAGAGGAGCCTATATATTTTGAACAGACTTTATTACCTCTTTTTGTGAACTGTGGAAGGATTGTATATGAATCTGGAACTATTATAGAAGACTACAAAAAATTGGGAACAAAAAATGTTAATACAAACTGTAAAGTGAAATATGTATGTAACCATGGGAGATAAAACAGCATAAATTTTTTGCTGGAAAATATGAGCGCAGTTATTTATAAACTGGTTCATATCTGTGTATGTAATTTTGTTATACCATAATGAAATTATGATCTTTTTTCGAGGAAAAAAAAATACAATTTATGGCTGCATTTTTTCCACAAAAAAAGGAAAAATCAATCCATCCCCTTGCCATGGAAATTTGGAGATTTCATATTCAGAAACATAAATAAAATTGATGAGTTTGTGAATCACTTCAACAATGTAAATCTGAAGCATGTTGAAAAGATAAAGGGGTTTGACACTAAAAAAATCTTTGTGGAACATATGTTGTCAGTAGAATTCAGAAACTCGTTCATTCATACTATCTTGGATGAAGAAGAAGATAACAACCGAGGCACTCCTATACATAATGTTGGTGACTTGGAAATAGTACTTACTACTAACGAGTTTTACAACCAAAAAGGAAAGGGTCCCAGTGAAAAGCGTGCCCAATCTCCAATTGTTACTCCTAAACTACCACATCCCGGAGCAATGCTCCAACGGCTCACCCAACTAGGAATATTACCAACAATAGTTCAAGCGGTGGAGGAGAGAAGAATCCCCCCCTAGAAAAATCAAGAGCAAACAAAAGCTCCTTCTCAGAAAAAAGAGGAAGAATGTAGTGCAAGAGGAAGAATACAATCTCATAGAAAATGGCATCAACAGATTCTCTCTCGAAGACATGGAGCTCGAGGTGGATATTGAGAAAATGTTTCCCATAATTGATCAGCCGGGAAATATGGCCCATCAAAATTCATCATTAGAGATCGTTGAGAATGAGACATTCAATGAATAAGAGTCATTTACTTTCCAAAGTGTTGTTTTTGACAAGGAATCTAAAAAAATTATTATAGAAAAAGGTGATCAGAAAAATAATAAAGGAAAATATTGCTCACAAATTCTCCAAAAGATATGCGGTCGTCCGAAATATCTAAATTCATAGAGCAACTGGGGATGCTCTTGATGATTCTATTGGTCGTCTGGAAGCAGAAAACACCAAGTTAAAAGAAAGGATCAGAGAGTTGGAATATACCTTAATGCCTCTTCCAATTCTTGTCAGTCCTTTGTCAATGGTCAAACCTACCACACCCATTGTTAAGTTCAAAGGACCTTCAAACCTACTCACATCAGTCGGTAGTTATGTAGAAATAAATATTAAGAAGAGAATGTCATTAATAACAGAGTCATGGAAGGTTTCAAAAAATATTGTTTCTTTTGGCTCGAGGGCACATGCCTTCCATGGATATCTGCAAGTTGATCTAAAGAATGAAGAAGGTTTCTACATTGATGTTGTATTACCCTTTGGAATCAAAGTCTCTAACATGGTGGAACTAAGAAGAAGAGAGGAGGATCTACCTTTCCCAAGTCGAATAAAATAGCTAAATGCTTGTTGGAAGGAAAAGATTAAAAATTTGAATAACATTGTTCAAGCATGTAGTGAAGCCATACTGAAAAGGGAAGAACTATTCAAGAGGCTCACGAAGATAGACCTAGCAGGAGGTACTAACGAAGTACAATACCCTAAATTAATTCTCAACTCAATGTTCCTAACAAAGAAACAATTCGACAAACAAGTTGATATATTTAAAGGGTTATCAGTGGAAAAAATTTATGGCATACTAGAATATAATGAAGATGATACAAACAATTGGCTAGTGCATTATTCCGTGAAAAATCAAGATATTGAGGAAGAAGCACATGGTATTTCTCTTGACTTAAGAGACTTGGAAGGTGAGTTATTCATCATTAAAATCCGACATGAGATAAATGTCGCACCAATGAAAAACTATATTGAAGAATGGTTCAAAAAAGCAATTGACAAATTAACCAACAAAGGGCAAGAAATAGTTGAGACATTTCGTTTAACCGTCGATGAAGACAATAAAAGGATAGAAGCAAGCAAGTGAAGACATGAGAGACCATCATAGTAATTTTATGTTTATCGCATATTTCTTTCTTTATCAGTTCTTTCATCCAGTTACTCTGATTCTTTGACTAGAAAGGTCTAACCAAAGTCTAATAACTTCTCCTTGTCTTCTTTCCAGGTCTTGTTGTTCTATTATCGCCCACCATCCTCCTTCTACAAGATTACTTCTTTTTTATATTTTCTTTATGGTTCGCGGGAGCCCTAGTCCCAGTCCTAAGGGCAAACGCATTTAAATTTCAAGGCTTTGTAACAGACTATATATTTTTCAGAAATTCCAAGAGAGTTATTTCAGGATCAATTTTAACTATGCTTTGTAACACTGAGTTTTCAGTATAAAGTATTTGAGATTGATCTATCATTATATTTATTTGAGCTTCCCATGTGTCCACTCTATTAAAGTTATCTTATACATGTATATCATCTTATTTTTATTTTATGTGATCAGAAATCTTTAGTTTAACTATGATGGATGTGAGCAAATTTTGTCTATCGTTTTCAAATGTATGAAGTGTGCAGTTCCTGGTCAATTTTCAGGAACTCTCTTTAAAAAGAAAATAAAACATTTTCTTTATTGTTATTTTTTCTTGCTATCTTTATATTTCTCCGATTACCACGACAGACTTCTGCAAAGCCCTATATTCTGAAAATCTTAAGTCTCGAGAAAATATTAAAATAAAGAGTACCACCTCTATAAAAATGTAGGGGGGGGTTGTATCCTCGTGAGGTTGTCGTTTATGTCCTAACGGACTCAAGCATCAACATTTTTGCCAACCACATTGGGGAATGAACTGAAATTTGAAATCTAGTTTAGCATTTTTTTAAAAATACATGACTTTGCCTGAGGTTGATCAGCCCCACCTGGAAATTGGAATGAATGATCAAATAAGCATCTTACATCAGCTATATAATATGGTAATAACGACAGCCAAGATTTGAGAAGAATTAGAAAGGTCCTGACATATCTTATCCTGAGAAGAAGAAAGATAAATCCTCCAGATACGGAGGAGAGATGAGCGACAAGACCAAAGAAACCAAAGGCTAGCTAAAGCAGCGCAAGGACAAGGTCGAGATTGAAGTTGGACGAATACAACGGACCCATTACTAGAATTAAAATCAAACAACTATGCATTCTAAGAAGTTGAAATTATATTCCTAGAACATATACGGACATCACAGAAAGAAATGAACAACCACGAGAAGAACCATGAAGAGAACCTCGTCAAGAGAAACAAGGAGGTGGAATAGGTGCTGCAAGAAATCAAGAAAACCGAAGAAGAATAACATATTATCCTTTAAATTTTCTAGGTGAGCAACATGATCTCCCTGTTTTCCCTAAGGGTACCTTGAAGGAATTTTTTGTAGATGGAACAATCAATGGAAAGAGGCACCTTAACTTATTTATTGATGTTTGTGATTTTCATCGTGTTGAGTATGATGATGTGATGGTAAGGTTATTTCTTCAAACCTTATCAGGAAGAGATTATAAATGGTATATGACATTACCCAGTAGGTCAATTGGCTTGTTTAGTTACCTCGAAGCCATATTCCTGACTATATTTATCCCTCCAATTGCATATCATACCCGTCTCACTGATTTCACCCAAATTGGTTTGAGGAAGAATGAAAGAATACAAGATTTTAATCTCAGGTTCAATAAAACTTTGAGTAAGATACCAGAAGATAAAAGACCTAATGACCCAGTCATACTCGATTTTATAAGAACGTGATTCCTGCAAATGTAAAATATGCTATCAGAACATCCCAGATGGATACCTTGGAGGAAGCAATGATTAAAGCCACTAAGATGGAATAAATTATGATTGAGATGGGTGTCAACCCCGACATTATCCTGGGAAAAGTACAAAGGCAATTGGGAGGCTTAAGTATTGATAATCAAGGAGCCTCTAGCTCAAGAAAGAACGAAGAATTGAAGCCACGAATGACCCAAAATCAAACAATTAAAGGAGGATTTTGCAAGGGAACCATACCATATGTGAAGGTAGACCCTGTTGCGGCACAAGAAACCAAGCAAAAAATTGAAATTGCACAAATAAATAGAACTATCAGGCAAATGCAGAACAAGATAATCAAACTAATAAGGTGGGACAATTATGTAGCAAATCCAAGAATTATGGTCCAAGAGAAAATAAGGAACCCTCACCAAGAAAACAGGGTGAGGTTTGAAAACATGGATAATCCACAAAGACCAAAGGTTCCCAGGCAACCAACCTCCAATGCAGTTGTTATGGATGATGTATATAATGAGAAAATGGTTGAGAAAGAGAACTATTATTTACCTGATGAAAGATTTGAAACTGTACAGATGGATGGATGTGAGAATTCCATGTATATATTTGAGGAAGGCGACAATGACCCCAAATCGCAGAAGAATGTTGCCCAGACATGAGTGTTTGTAAATAAATCCAAGAATAAAAATGATTCGGAAAAATAAAACAAAAAATAAAAAGAATGAGAAAAGGGAAAAAGAGAATGTGACGGATGGCGTTGGAAGCAAGAAGCAACATCTGATGTCAAACCCCACCCAGATGAAATACAATGTCATAGAGTACTTGAGTAACCTAAGGATAACTCTTCCTTTTATAGAAGTGGTGAAGATTCCCCAACAAAGGGAAAATATTTTGAGATTGTTGGACGATCCTTCTGAAAAAATGGAAGTTGTTGTTACAAGTCAGAAACAAAGCCAGAACAAATCAACCGTCAAGTTGAGAGGTAAAATTCCACCCTTTTATATTTTAATTGAAAATTGTGATGTTGCACTTCATAGGTGTTTAGTTGATACCGGCGCGACCAATAATATTATGCCACTGGCGGTCATGGAGGCATTGGGCATGAACTGTACCAAATATTACGAGACTCGTGAAAGTATATATGAAATTGATTCTAGACAAGCGTCAGCTTATGGAGAAATCAAGGACTTTTATGCTTGGATCACGGCGGCTCCCCATATTATTACAGTTTTCAATATTATTGTGGTAGAACTTCCTCCGGCATATGGAGTTCTTTTAGGAAGAGATTGGTCGTCCATGATCGGGAGATACATAATGAACGATGGAAGTTGCATGATGTTGCTAGGCAAAGAAGGAGCAATGATTAAGGTTCCTTGTGAACCCAGGAGACCCTTCTCTTTCAAAAATAAGGATAATGAATTAATGGAAGATTATATAGATGTTGGGATAGGAAATTATGCTATACTAGACATGGAACACATTGAAAGCCTGAAGAAAATTCAAGACACCAAGAATCAAGACCATCTGTTTGAAAGTTATTGGAGGATGTCATTCGATGGAGCTTGTTCAAGTTCTGGGAGTGGAGTTGGATTTGTCCTTATAAGTTCAAGGAAGATTGTGCATCCACATGATATCAGACTTGAATTTGCATGTACCAATAATGAGGCAGAATATGAAGCTTTGATTCAGGGAATGATTCTTGCACAATAATTGAAGATAGAACATCTAATTGTGATTGGCGACTCCGATTTGGTAATAAATCAAGTCACTCAGAGTTATAAAATAAAAAAGGAAAGACTCAAATTATATTTCAAAACACTTAACGAATTGATGGAATCTTTCATCTCTTTCAACATCTCTTTAATTCCAAGGGACAAGAATCAGAAGGCAGATTCATTGGCTTTAGCAGCCTCATTTTCAAACCCGGATGATATTCAACGCAAAACATATTTTCAAGTAGAAAGAGTATTCTGACCTTTTGTACATGATAACCAAGAATATTTACAAGTATTTGAGAATGATGAACAGTTGGAAAAAATTATGTTCAACGACAACGATGATGAAGACAATCACATATACATTGTCCCGAAAGATTGTATTCAATCTGAGTCTCTTTTTACGAAAGACGATCACGCTAAGAATCTCCTAGAAGAAATATCACTTCCAAAGGTTCAAGAAACAAGAAAAATCAATATTGGAACAAACAGTTCCCCAAAATATGTCAACTTGGGAGTTGATTGCACCATTGAGGAAGTTGATCAATATGTTGCATTATTTAAAGAATATCTTGATGTGTTCACATGGACTTATGATGATTTGAAAGCTTATGATAAAACAATATTTCAACATATTATTCCTTTGAGAGAAGAAGAAAATTCGCTCAAGCAAGAAATAAGGATGATGAACCCCAAATTAAAACCTCTGGTAAGGTTGAATTGGAGAAACTAAAGAATGTTGGAATAATATATCCCATTAGGCATTATGATTGGCTTTCAAACCATGTAATAGTAAGAAATGAGATCGGGGAGATCTGGATGTGTGTAGATTTCAGGGATCTTAACAAAGAAAGTATAAAGGATAATTATCCTTTACCTAACATGGATTTTCTTCTCCAGCAAGTCATGGGTTCAACTTGCATGTCCATGTTAGATGGTTTTTCTGGGTATAATCAAGTCTTGGTTGTTGAGGAAGACAGAGAAAAGACAACATTTATAACACCTTGGGAGATATATGCATATGCTAGGATGCCCTTTGGTTTGAACAATGCAGGAGCCACATTTCATAGGGCCATGGATCATGCTTTTAAGGGGTTGATAGGAAAATTCATGGCAGATTATCAAGATGACTTAACAGTACAATCAAAAACAAGGGGTGATCACATTCATCACTTGAGGAAATGTTTTGATAGATGCATATTATATGGTGTTTCCCTAAATCCAAAGAAATATTTATTCGTTGTAACTCAAGGAAAACTATTGGGTCATATTGTATGCAAGGAAGGGATCTATATAGATCCAGAAAGAGTTAAAGTTATAAATGAACTCAACCCCTCGTCATCTAAGAAATGAGTTAAATCATTTTTTGGTATCAACTTTGTGGGAATATTTGTTCCTGACTATGAAATTATTGTGAAGTCGATCAATTTATTGTTGAAAAGGGACCAAAGGTTTGAATGTGAAATGGATACACAAGAAGCTTTCAATAATATCAAAAAGGAAATCACTACAGCTCCAATCCTCATTAGCCCATAATTTCAAAGGGACTTCATCATCTATTCATTCACTATAGAAACAGTTGTTGCATTTGTTCTTACTCAGAAGAATACCAAGAGTGAATAACTCCCAAATAGGTTCATGAGCAAAACCCTTCATGATTATGAATTGAGGTATTCAGAATTGGAAAAGCAAGCCCTGTCTCTTGTGAAATCGGTGGTGCACTTTCGGACTTACATACTAAATTCTCATGTCATTTCTTATGTTCCATCCTCGCCAGTGAATATGCTTTTGAATCAATAATTGAGAGAAGGAAAACGAGCTAACTGGATAGCGAAGATTCAAGAATATGAAATTGAAATTAAACCTTTAAATGTTGTCAAAGGAAAAGTTTTATGTTAGCTCATTGCAAATAGTGATTCTTTAGATGGAATGATTTCGATTTCAGTAGGAGAACCATTGGTTGATTCAAAATGGTATAGAGATATTGTATTCTACTTGAGGTCCTGACAGTTTCTAGTCACCATGAACCCTATGTTGATTAGTTGTCATTGATGTCAACCCATGAAGAAATTTTGGTAGGACAAAGGTTTGGGTAATGGACACAAGTTTGTTTGATGTAAATATGACACATTATTGTCTTGTCATGGTTGATAAGAAGTACAAATGGATGAAATCCATAGTGGTCCCCTCCCCTTATGGTGAAATCCCTCATGGGAAGACGCTTTGCGGATTGAGTTATCCTAGAAGTATGGTTAGATAACCCATGCTTCATTGTGGAATAATGAGATGAAGGTTAGTGAATTTGTCAGTAAAACTATCCTATATGGATAGTTCTTGTCATGCCATTTGCGGTGATATGTGGAACGTCACATAACTCCTCACGGTTAGAGAGTTATGGCCATGTGAAGTTGGAGAACCCTCATGAGTCATTTAGAAGCCCCTAAAAGTCAAAGTGTTTGCAAGAGAAATTATTTAAATAATAAAGTAAATGGAGAACTCCCTAAAATAAGGAAAGTGTGATGCTACATGAAAGTATAAATAAGAGGCAAAGCTCTCTCATTTAATAACACTTGAACACATTGAATATCTTTTGTTGTGTGAGGCTTATTGCAAGTACTCATTGATACATCTGAAGTTGTGAAATTATGAGGTAGTACGAAGGGTTGACGGTGAAATTCTTGGAATTACAGTGAATACTAAAAAACCCTATTTTCTGAGGTGTACGCGGGTTGGCAGTGTATAGGGTGTGTACATACTGAGGTGTACGCGGGTTGGCAGTGTATAGGGTGCATACATGTTGGTAAAACCATGGAAACTTGAGAAGATGAATATGCAGAGGTTCTAGATTCTGAGATCAAGCTCCCAGGAAGGTCTACAATGCTCAGATACATGAGATCTATCCATTGGTTCAAAAGGTATGTCTTATTTCTATGAATAGTTGGATTTTGATGTATGCATGAGAAATGGTTATGGAGATTTGAGGATTCTCCCTAGAGAGACTAGTGGTTGCATGGGATTTTCTGCATAAGTCAGATCTATAGAAATACAGTGTTGGTATATTTATCATTGATACTTCTTGTTGAGGCACATCTTGTATTTCTTAGCATATGGCTAAGGTTTTTGTGGTACATGGTTGAGATCTTGTATTTATGAAGTGGTTGATATATTGAGAGGCTGAATATCAAAAAAGGTTTGATGACTAGATCATGTGAGGGTTATTATATTTGTTCATGATTACACACACCTATATGGCACATGACTAGAGAGAGATATATATGCTTTGGGTAAAGGCTATGTATGAGGATGCATGCACAGGGTACAGTTACAGTTTGGATACAAGGACAGGTTACAAATCTATGTGAAAGAAGTTACAGAGGGTCAGAATTTTTCAAGAGAAAGGAAACCCTAGTTTTTCAGAAGGCATACGCAGGCTACATAACAATTTGGTCGTGTACATACGCGGGTTGCATAACAGATAAGGAACATACATACACGTGTTACAGCACTACAGGTCGTGTACCTGTTGCATTTTTGTTGATACATGTTTAGTTCAGGTACGGATTGATTACAGGAAAATTGTATAGGTTGGATACAGATCAGTGGTACAGATTGATACAGTTTTACAGTGGTATATCTCACAGTGATAATGTGACAGTGGTTCCATCATTCTACTTCTACTTCAAGGCGATTGGACGAGGCAAGGACAAGTGGTTGTAGCCACCTTCTAGTTGTAGCCAGAGAACTTAGGGGGTTGTAGCCTCCTTCTAGTTGTAGCCATAGAATTGGGGATTTGGAGCTTCCCTCGGGATGTAGCCTGAGAAACTAGGGGGTTGGAGCCTCCTTCTAGTTGCAGCTGGAAAACAAAGGAAGTTAGTGCTTCCAATGAATGTAATTCTTCAAGACATATAAGAAAAATCATTATGTGGTTTTATCCCACCTTGGGTTTCCACGTAAAACACTGGTGTACTATGCATCTGTATGATTGTTCATTTGTTCATTTCTTATTTACTCTGCAGTTGTTGGATGATAATGTTACACTGATATAACACTTGGATTATATGGTTAAAAAGGATTAGATTACTCTATTACTGATTCACCCCCCCTCTCAGTAATCCAACAATTGGTATCAAAGCAGGTTCCTTCAGAAATCAGTTTAACCACTAAAAGGTAGATCATGGAGAGCAACAAATTGTATAAAAATGGAATACCACGGTTTAATGGAAAGAAGTATGCATTTTGGAGCATAAGGATGAAGACATATATACAGGCACAAGGATTTGAAATTTTGCAATCAATTGTAGATGGATACACAACATCAGTAGTTCTGCCAACAAATGACAAAGCAGTGAAACTCATTCAGAACAATTCCAAAGCCACAAATGCACTTATGAATGGTCTTGGTGAAACGGTATTCACCAAAGTTGCACATTGTAAATCCGCTAAAGATATTTGGGACAAACTTTGAAATATTTATGAAGGAGATTCAAAAGTCAAAGCAGCAAAGCTTCAAACTTACAAAGGTTAGTTCGAACAACTAAAGATGAAGGAAGATGAGAATATTGCATCTTACTTCTTATGAGTCAATGAAACAATAAATGCAATCTTGGGATTGGGAGAAGAAATTCAAGAATTTGTAATTGTTCAAAAGGTACTAAGATCTCTTCCTATGAGATTTGACCCTAAGATATCAGCACTAGAAGAAAGAACAGATCTAAACTCAATAAGCATGGGAGAACTACATGGAATCTTTACAGCATGTGAAATGAGAAGTGAATAGAAAAATCTTGATGTAAAAGAAGCAGCCTTTAAAGCATCCAACAAATCAAAGCAAAATGGAAAGCAACAAGAAAAAGAACATAGCAGCAATAGTGGCGTGTCGAAAGATGATGAAGAAGTGGCCAACTTTGTCAAAGTACTGAACAAGGGAACTGACGGTAGGTATAGAGGTAAGCTTCCTTTAATTTGTTTTAATTGTGATGGAATTGGTCATTTTTCTAACAAAAGTCCTCATAAGAAAAAAAGAATTGATGAAGGTGACTCAAAAAGCAGACAAATATATAAAGGCAAAAGAACCACAAATAAAGTTTTCAAGAAAAGCTTATGCACCAAAGAAGACATCTCATCATCAGATGAAGATGAAGTCAGTGACAGTGACACAGAAAGGGTTCTATTCATGGCAGTAGAAGACTATGATAAAGAAGACTTTGAATTAGAATATGAAGAAGCCGAAGAAGAAATTGAAGAGGCATAAGTTGACTACCGAGAGGAATTGATGAGTTCCATAGAAGTTATCAGAAGAGAAAAGAGGAAAAACAAGAAGCTGCAAGCAGAACTAGACAAAAAAGAAGACACTCAGGAATTAGAACAAATGATCACAAATTTGAAGGTTCAAATTGAAGAAGATAAAAGAATTGAAGAAGCACTCAAAGAATAGCTAGAAGAAAGAGACAAGATCATTGAAAATTTGGAAGCAGAGATTGTCACATTAAGAAAGGATATTCAAAAGAAAAATATGCAGAACAATTCAAAAGTTTTGAATGACAGTATCAGCAGTCAAAGGCCTAATCATGACAAGTCCGGACTTGGATACAATCAAACAGAAAAAGGATCAAGCTCCAAAACAACAGAACAAGAAACATATCCAAAAAGCTATGCAAAAACAATCAAAAGGGATAGGAAGGTCTACAGAGAAAATTACAGGGACACTCCTCCACCGAGAAGATTCATATTTCAGAATCAACGACCAACAGAAACAGATAGGTCTC
>JASDQU010277379.1:0-14920 GCA_032191745.1 Picea mariana | reverse complement strand
TAAGGAAAATGTTGCAAAATATTTCAGAAAATGGAAAGAATGGTAATTCAAATGGTAACAAGGTTGTGCAAAGCAAAGTTCCACAGAAGACTTCCACTAAAAACAATCTTGATCCTCAAGATAAAGGAAGCCTTCCTGTAACTCCTCTAAATAATAATGTAAATAATGTAAATAATGTAGATAAAGTAGCATTAGAAACTGTGAGTAAGAAACCACAAGCTACTACTCTAAGTACTCGCAAGAATGTACCTCCTTTTCTTTTAACTTTCGAAATCTTCAACAGAAATGTGCATAATTGTATGGTTGACTCAGGAGCATCATCCAATGTGATGCCTTGGTCTGTCTGCCAAAAGGTTAACGCTGAAGTAGAACCATATTCTTTGAAAATCATACAACTTGATCAAACAGATGTAAAAGTTATAGGCGAACTAAAAAATGTATTGATTAGATTATCGTCTAACCCAAAGGTTCATCAGGTTATTGATATAATTGTGGTGGATATTCCAGAATTGTATGGTCTGTTTTTGAGCAGGGACTGGTCGGAGCAGCTACATGGTTACTTCGCGACGGACTGGTCTCACTTATGGCTACCAGAAAATGGTAATCCCAACAAGATCAGGGTGAATCGTGAGCATTACCTTAAGTTCACGGTCACAGATTTGAACGACCCCAACGAACCATACACACCTCCTACTGATTCACCTAAAGTCCAAGGGATGGACACCTTCTTCAGAAATTTCATGGCTGAAGTTTCACCTATCAACAATCCAGAATAGCAGTCCGAGATCATAGCATACGTGCAACCAACATCTTCTATACAACAGCCCCATGAGCCCGATGGAAATCAAATTTGGTCTCTATATTTCGATGGTTCCAAGTCCAAAGAAGGAGCTGGTGTAGGCTGTATCATTATCGATCCGACAGGTAATAATATATTAATGGCTTGTAGACTAGAATTTGAATGTATGAATAATATCGTAGAATATGAGGCTTTACTGCAAGGTCTCAAGAAATCCTTGGACATGAACATTCAAAATCTGGTTGTATTTGGCGACTCTGAAATAGTGGTTAGACAGGTAAGAGACTCTATACACTATCTTTCCCCGCATCTCAAAAGTTACCAGTCTGAGGTATGGAGTTTAATGAACAAATTTTCTGCTTTTAATATAAATTCCATTCCTAGACTAAATAATGTTGAAGCAGATCTACTAGCTAATGTAGCCTCTAAACTTCTTCCTGCAGAAGGCTTATCCCCACACTCATTCTCCATGGAGCTATTGTTTCGACCATCTTTTCCTGACAATATCACAAACTGGAGAGTATTTGACGATGATCAGTAGATCATTAACTTTCTGCACATGGAAGAAACCTTTCAGGGAGCAGTGATAGATGAACGCACACACGACGACAATTTGCACGACTTTACGGTAATACCTAATCCGAAATCTCCTGAAGCTATATCGAACATGGTCAATTTCATACCCAAATCTATTGTTAGATTAGAAAAGTTTTATGATTTTGAAGATAAATTTAAAAAGACGGTCAATTGCAAAACCAATAGTTCCTCATTGTCTTATGAAAAAGTCAATTTAGGGACTAGTGAAAATCCTCAGTGTATTAACTTAGGCTTGGGATGTTCTAGACAAGAAAAGGCTGCTTTTGTTAAATTATTTAAAGAATTCAAGGATGTCTTTGCATGGACTTACGATGATCTTAAAACATTTGATCCTAATATTATACAGCATGTCATCCCGATGAAACCCCAAACCTTACCCTTCAAACAGAAACTAAGGAAAATGCATCCTAAACTAGAACCGACCGTTCAAAAAGAATTGAATAAAATCCTAAGTGCTAAAATAATTTTTCCTGTTAGACACACTCAATGGGTATCCAACCTTGTCCCAGTTTGGAAGAAAAACAGGGAAATTCAACTTTGTGTCGATTTCTGAAATCTCAACCAAGCGTCTGACAAAGATAATTATCCTGTCCCTCCCATGGAACAGATCCTTCAACAAGTATCTGGTTCTGAGAGGCTATCCTTATTGGATGGTTTCTCTGGATACAACCAAGTCTTGATGTCTCCACCAGACCAACTAAAAACTACCTTCCGCACCCCGTGGGGCACTTATGCCTATCGCAAAATGCCCTTTAGATTGATTAATGCTGGTGGTACCTTTCAGAGAGCAATGGACATTGCTTTTAGAGGTTTAATCAATCACTCCGTAGTAGTTTACTTAGATGATGTGACCGTTTATTCTAAAAACAAAGACGAACATCTAGCTCACTTACGAGCCATTCTGCTATGATGTCGTAAATACGACATCTCCTTGAACCCCAAGAAGTCCATCTTTGCTGTAGAACAGGGTAAATTACTAGGATTCATTGTGTCTAGTGATGGAATGATTATTGACCCCGAGAGGACTCAAGTCATCGCTAAACTTCCCCCACCTACATCCAAAAAATCCATGCAGTCTTTCCTAGGCCAGATTAATTTCGTGAGAAGATTTGTCCCCAGTTTCTCCGAAATGGTTAGGCCTCTCCAGAACCTGATTAAGAAAGACACCCAATATCACTGGGGACCCACAGAAAATCAAGCTTTTAATGCCATAAAGAAGTCCATAATAGACGCTCCATCTCTCATGAGCCTTGATTTCTCTCAAGATTTTACACTCTATACTTTTGCCTCTGATTGTTCCTATGCCGCAGTCCTAACTCAGAAGAATTCCGAGAACAACAAAGTGCCCATCGCCTTTATGAGCTCTACTTTCAAAGGTTCTGAACTTAACTACCCAGTGGTTGATCGGAAAGCCTACGCTGTTTTCAAAGCAATTAAGCACTTCCGGTCCTATCTTTTGAATTCAAGGACAAAGGTCATTGTCCCCTACCCTGCCGTAAGGAACTTGTTAGTGCAAAAGGAGTTAGGAGAGAAGAGAGCCAATTGGGTCACCTCCTTGCAGGAGTGTGACTTAGAGATCACCCCATCACAGATCATGAGAGGCCAAGGATTGTGTAAGTTGGTTATTGATTCAGAAATAGGACAGCGAGAAGATAGTGATACGTCAAACCTAGAACAACGCGATCAAAGTTTGATTTGTTGCGCACAAAATCTCGTAAGTCCTTGGTACGATGATATTAGATACTGTCTTGAACATGGATCAACACCCCGTCACCTTGACCCTACCAAGAGAAGAGTGTTGAGACTAAATTTCGCCTCCTTTCATCTAGTTAATGGTATACTGTTTCGTCAAAATTTTGACGGTGTACTGATGCATTGTCTTGAAAAAGACGAAGCAGAAAAAGTCTTGCTTGAGTTGCATGCAGGAGAAGCTGGTGGTCACTTTGGTGGAAATACCACTGCTCATAAGGTTTTAAGAGCCAGTTACTACTGGCCCATGCTTTTTAGGGATGCCCATGCCTTGTGTCGTAAATGTATCATTTGTCAGAAAGCATCAGGGCGGTTGCAAAAACCAGTCTTCCCCTTGCAACCTGTTTTAGTCAATTCTCCTTTCCAGCAATGGGGCCTTGATAACATAGGTCCTATTAACCCTCCATCCTCACAATAGCACAAGTATATTGTGACAACCACAGATTACTTTACTCGATGGTCCGAAGCTACAACGCTAAGAACTGTTAACACAAGTCAGGTGATCGCTTTTCTGAACTCAAATATCATCACTCGTTTCGGTATCCCTGATTGTCTAGTCTTTGATAACGGTTCATACTTTTCTTCTCTAGAGATGAGTGAGTTTGCTTTGGAGAAAGGAATAAAGCTGAAGTATTCTACTAGTTACTACCCTCAAGACAACGGCTTAGCAGAATCAACAAACAAGAACTTGATCAAAATTATCAAGAGAACCGTGGCTGAAAATCACAAGAACTGGCACAATGCACCGTTGAATGCACTGTGGGCTGACAGGGTAACACCCAAAGCCGCTATAGGTAACTCCCCCTTTTTTCTCGTTTATGGCAAAGAATCCATTCTACCACCTCACATTCTTCTCCCTTCGCTTCAATTGTCACAAAAAGTCCAAGAAGAAGATTGTCCCCCTTTAGAAAGCCGTATTAATGCTTTGATGAACTTGGAAGAAGTAAGAACTCAAGCTAAGCATAAATTATATCAACATCAACAACTAATTAAAAGCTGGTTTGATTCTAATTCTTCTTCTGATAGGAATTTTGAAGCAGGTGATCTCGTCTTGAAGTGGGACAAACCACACGAAGGAAAGGGTGAGCACACCAAGTTTCAAAACTTATGGCTTGGGCCATTTTTAATTGCTGAAAAGTTCGGTCCTAGTTCCTTTCGATTACAGAATCTTGAAGGGCAACTTGACACCTATCCGGTGAATGGCCAAGCCCTGAAAAGATACTTTGCTTGATAACTACCCTTGTATATTATGTAAATATTTCTTTTGTTTGCATTTTTCGTTTGCTTTCCGTTTTGGTTTTGATTTGAATTGATCAATTTTTTGTGTTTTTTGAAAAATATGCATACCTGTGCATTGATCCATTTAGACAAAGGCCATAGAAAAAGTTTCTTCGCTGAAATAACTTCTGAAAATTTGAACAAACATCAGTGATGTATTATTGATATCTACCTTGGAAAAATTTTGGTGTTTGAAAGAAGTTTACTGATTTCAATCTCTGAGCAAAGTTTTCATGATCATCTATTATCTTTTTACACTGTCCCTTTTCCGTAAAGGAATGACTCAAAAAGATGTCTCCCTGTCATAGTAAGTTGTTTTTGTAAATAAAACATTTCTGGAGCTGAATAAAGGACAGTGTTTAAAAATAAAATAAAAATCTGATGAGGTCTGAAAAATATGTTAAAATATCAAGACTTTCAGCGTCACCCCGCTCAGCTATATATCTACAAAAGAAGATAAAATAAAAATATTAATAAGAGCTATGGGAAGTGCTTGTAAACCCGCCAGAATACTGAACAGGTCCGCTGGCAGTGGGTAAATGCATGCATGGCACCAAGACAACTTCGTCGGGGTACTGAACAGGCCTGCTAGTAGTGAAGCAATGTCGGGTACATGAAAATCTGTGAAAAAATATGAGAAACCTCTTTAATGTCCTTTATTCTGATCTAGAACTTCTTGACAGGATACAGATGTCAGAGTGGGTTAAATGGCAACCCTGTCGAGGCTATGGACGCCTACTGGCAGCAGTGGCCATGCCAACAGTATTGAAGATTTTATCATTAATATCGTGACTTGCTGATATTAAGACTGTTATTGGTTTTCATCTTTTAAAACATCGCTGGAAAAGATGGTAAATGATAATGTTTGTACGATTTTCTGGTTGTTGTTTTTGAGTTGAAATTTTCTTTGCTGTCCTAATCTGAATTTATTTCTTCTGACAGAGATAACTGCTTCTACCAGTGTGTCACCATTGTTGGCAGCCAATTCAATTTTTTCTATTGCCCTATAAGCTGCCTACACCCATGTCTTCTGAACTTCAAATTGTCGTCGCATTTTGCAAATAGATGATATTTTCATTTCTTGTGACACTTGCAAATTGGTCTATGTTTAGTTTTCACGACTGCAAGCGTGAAAACTCCTCCATCATTGTTTGAACTGTCATGATCTTTTCATTGCTATTTTGAATGGCACTTACCTTTAGTTTATCATTATGTGGCTAAAAGGATTTTTGAACTATGCATATTTGCCTATTCTTACTTTGATTGCGCAATTTGATTTTATTAAACTTATGAGTCATTGAACATGTGGGTTTATACTTGAGTCTATGAATTTCATAAAGGTCATGAATTATTTTTGTTTTTATATATATAATGTGATCCGTATGTTAAATTTTTATAGCTCTTGGCTTGTCAATTTTATGAAATCGATTGTCACAAGGTTTTAAAACGTTTGATTACACATTTATGCAATGGTGCATGTTCAACTTTTGGGATTGATTTCACATTGAATATTCATGGTTTGAAAGATTATGGTTAATGGCGCATTGGCATAACACTCATCGTTTGATTTTTGGTTGGCCGAATGATAAGGTTTTGAGCTGTGTTATGATTGATTGAACAGAGGATTAATTGGCGGTTTTAATTTTCCATTACTATTATGCATGGCGGTGAATAATTCCACCACCCTCGCATGCGTACATTAATGCTTCCCCTTTGATCATTCGTAGCTGTTAGCCCAAATGACTCTGCTCCTGTGTATTGGTGAATGTGAACCTAACCCTTACCATGTGCTCGCACCATGGCTCCAGTCGTGAGGGCTGAACCGAATGGCAGCCAAGCTATGTTGATGTTTGACAGTGCCCGTAGTGACCTCGAGGACAATGGATGGCTCCCGTTCATACAGAAATTTGATGGTTTTAACCTATGCATTGCTAGGAAATTCACCATGACCTTTGATGGCTTTCGAGCCAAGGTCGGTGATGTTCAATTGCAAATTGACAAGCAGTTTATCAGTCATGCCATGGGTTTTCCTTCCACTGGACAACGATGGTCCAAGAATTGCAAAGTGGAAGAGGTCCCTTGGACTCTACTCTTCCAGTCGCGTAATGTTAGCTCCTGTGATAAGGGTTTGCCTGTGACCATGTTGAAATAGCGTTGGCATGAGTTGTTGATGATTATCAAAAATTTTATCACCTGCGAGGGTTGGTACGGGTTTGTTTTATTACACCACCTTCGTTTGCTTATGGTTTTTATGGGTTATCAGCTCAATATGCCCTATTATCTGGTTAGAAGCCTATTTAAAATGTCTAAGAAATATAAAAGGAACCAGGCTGATAGTAGCCTTTTTCACTATGGGCTAGTTAAAATGATTGTTATCTGTCATTTGGGGTTACACGGAGACTGTTGGAACGATTTCCTTGCTCGTAATAATTTTGAGGATTCAAACCCTCCACAGGTTGATAAACCTGTGGTGAGTGAAGACAAGACTGTACCCCCGGTACCCTACAATATTATGTTACCTAAACCCTTACCTGACTCACCTATCGACCTACCCCACTCTGTGACCAAGGATGTCGAGACTGTTAATCCTGTGGGAAAGAAGCCTAAAGCCAAACCTACTGCAAACGCTAAAGGCAAAAAGAATGCCCGTATAATTTCTCAGATGGCGAGGAATAAGCTAAAACCTCCTGTCAACCCTGACCCTATCGTGTTAAGTGAAGACTCTGACTCGGAAGTGGAGCATTTCTTGGCTAGTGAATATCCTTATTTGGAAGGTTTGTGTGCCAAACCCTCATATGACTTTGTGTCGAACCTACCCCCTTGCCTACAAAATGACCCTAACTACCCAGGCGTTAAGCTACCTTATGAAGCCCCCGGTCATTCATCCAAACCCTCTCCTGCTCTGCCTCAACCTACAGTGCCACCCTGTGATCAATGCAACTCGTGGTTAGAGAGATATTATTTTGATGTGCCAATTCTACAGTCCAGAATTCATTCTTTGGAGGACCAGGTTGCACGGATTACCAATCAAAAGGCTAAATTGCAAGCCACTGATAAGAAACAAAGGACGACTGGCTCTATTTTGTTTAAAAATGTGGAATCAGCTACAACGGTCGCGAATTCAAAGTTGGCATAATTTGAGCATCATCACTGGTATGTTTTATCACTTGTTTATATAATGAATTCGAATTCGGTTTTGGATAACTTTGATTACAACGTGGATTTTCTCTGTCACATTATATGCATTCTTATACATAGCTATGTTTTGATTAAATGGAAGTTCGTTTTCCCAGTTTATCTCTCATTGGATTTTCATCGATTTGATTGATTTTTGTGTAGATTTGATTGGTTTCATTTAGCTTAAATTGGATGCTCTGTTGCTAATGGAAATCATTTGTATCTATTCTAGACATAAGCTGTTTCCCATATTCAATTTTGAACACAATCGTATGTTGTTTCGATTTCATTATACGCTACGATCGCCAACAATTGTGATATGGTTAAATGTTACGGTTTTATGTCCCATATGACCTTCGATCAATGGGGATACAATTCGTACTATTCTCTATATGATCCTATTAAAATACATCCAGATCAATTCATAAACGGTTATATGAAAAACCCAGCCGGTTACTTCGTATTGGTTTACTATTAGCTCGACCCAGTTATCAGTTGGATTCGTATTCTGTTTCAGTTGGGTTTGTGAAATGAGATTGAATTCATGAGTTGTTTCTATATTAAACCTAGTCGTGATTTGTTTAGAATTAGTGATTTCGTTCAAATCCAATCGAGCTTATATCCACATTTTACCAATTATGGTCAAAGCCGAATCAATCTAGTTATGATTTTGTATGAATTGATCCTCGTATCTGGCTGAATTAATCTACCTGTGGTGCGAACCGTTTGATGTCATAACAGTTATAACAATTGTAAAACGATTCTATCTTGATCTGATCGTATCTCCTATTTTGGAAAAACACAACGTTGCATATGATTTTCTTGATTGCACAACTTTCGAATTGGATGTGAAACGATTTGTAAAACTATTTGGTTTCAATTCTGTCTACTCAACTATGATGGAAATCGAAACAGAGCATGCTTGCCTCTCTATTTTGGTTATTGGATTTTGATCCTATTTGATTTTAATTGGATATGGGACAGTCTTGTTACTGTTCGACTTGATTTTATGGTAACCGTGAAACAGATTATTCTTACCCCTGTTTCGGTTAAATCACTTTTGATTATGTTTTATGTTGAAAGATAAAGTCATTTGAATCATTAGTGATTCGTTTTAAATGTTTATTGAAAAGAAATTGGATTTGATTTTTTAAAAAAGATTTGATTTGATTTCTATTCTGATCATCTATGCTATTTTAGACTAGCTACAGAATCAGATGATTCTGTAGCTAAGTCTGTAAGATTAGATTTTTATTTTTTTGTTAATAAAATATCTTTCTAACTTAATATTTTTGGTCTATTGCAGATGAATTCGAAATTGCAGTGNTGAAATATTTCACTTGCATTTTAGTTTCCTAGTTTAGTTGATTTTGGGATATCTCCCAGATTATGTAAAACAGTTTGATATTATCCACAGGGAGGTTTTACCCTGTGGAGAGACTTATAAATACCTATCATTTTTGTAATAATGGAGATCCTCATTCGTGGGAGAACAAGGATATGGAGTTTTAATACAGACTGAGGCAGAATTTGGTGTTTTGTTACAACTTTAGCTTCTCATTATATCAATATTTTGTTTCATGTTGTGTATATTAATTTGTATCTGGTTAATGACTACTTTAGCTATCTTAATCATGTGCAAATGATATAATTTTAATCACAGTAATTCATATCTGATTTCTTCCAAGCATTTGAAAAACATAGCAATTGCTTAGTTCAGTTTGTGAACGACAGATTTCTCTTCTTCATGAGTTGAATTATTAAATATACGTTTTTGCATAACAGGTTTCCCTTATTGTATAAATTTATAAATCATATAATTGTTATGATTTTTTATGTCTTGTTTGTCCTATTAAGAACTCAAAGAGAAGCGCAGCCTATCGTTTACGAGAAGCTTATGGACTAACCGGTGCGAGTTTACTTCCTCCGACCAGCTTCGAAGTCATCACATACAAGATCAATTAGGAGCGTTTCCAGGTCAGTTTGCCATTTGTTTGTTAGTATATTTGTTAGAATATAGTTAGATATATGTAGAATTAGTATATTAGATCATTTAATTTCAGTAAGTTTTATTTCTTTTTCATAAAATACAAAAATAAAAAATATATTTCTGGCTATCTTAGGGCAGAAAGCACATGAGTTTTACAGGTTTTATTTAAATCTGCCAATTGTGTATATTGTGAATAAGTTGTAATTCAATTAGTAATTAGATATTTAATTGCTAGAGTTAGTGTAATAATAATTAGTAGATTGTATATAATAGTTAGAGTAGTTTATATTTAGTTTTAGTTTAATTTAGTAGTTTGTTTTGATTAGATTAGTGTATTAGTTTGTTTTATTAGTTTTAGTTAGTTTTAATTAGTTTAGTTAGTTTTAGTTAGTTTTAGTTTCTTTTATTAGTTTTAGATAGATTAGTTAGTTTAGATTAGTTTTATCTTTGGTTTTCTTAGGACTTTAGAGCAGCCAACGGAGCTGTTAAACCCATCAGGGTGGTTCATTCCAAACTACTTGGGTTATTTAGACAACCCCGGACCGGTTCCACTCTCTCAATTGACAGACGGACAATTTCGCCCGTCAACAGGGTCATAAATCTAAACTCTGTATGGAATCTTCGTTGAAAACTAAATTTGCTCCCTCACTTGATTTAAGTCTATAATAGACTACTCTAAGTGTTGCAGTTTGTGCTCATGGATGTGGCGTGTGTAAATAAAAACTTAGATGACTGGCTAAGGGTTTGGGAAAACAAAAGGATCAGTTACAGAGGTAAAGGAGATGAGTGCCCAAACAAAAGGGGAAAACAAAATGACTTTGTCAGATGAAGGGGAAAATTTAAATACATGGCCTGCGAAAGAGAGAAAACAGGGCATGGGGATAGACTTGGGTATAAACCACCAACTCACAGGACTCTGACAAGTTCATGTGATAACACCTCCTAGAAATTATTTACATTTCTTGTTGCAACTTAAATGTGATGGTGACAGTGAGACAACTTCATTTGAACATGATTTTAAATTATGGAAATTTTGTTGTTCTCACAATATTACTAATGTAAATGTCATTTGCAAGATGCTCACTCTCATGTTTACAAGTCTAGTTAAGAGCTAGTGTGAGGCCTTGTTGACTGCTTGCATTCACACATGGGAGCATTTTATGTGTCAATTTTTGCATGCTTTTGAGAATTATGATTATGATTATTTGTGTGCAACGATATCATAGCTTAAGAAGAAAAAATATGTATTTCTTGAATATTTTGTTATCAAATTTACTCATTTTTTATATAGATTTCCTTTGGATAATAGGACCTCTACCAATTATTTTATTTCCTATTTAGTTTCTATTACTAATGAAACATATGATCCAATGTATGAAGAATCTAAATCATGTTTTAAAGTTTCTTTACATGTTGATTTGCATTTAAATGAAAATGTTGAAAATGCTAATGGTTTAGTTGGAATCCATATGTCTGGATATTTCTTTACTATGGGAGATATAGATCATAGAGATTTTTGGAAGAAACATWTGTATCCTCCCACCCCTCCATTCCCATTTTCCTTCCTTGTGATGTAAAAGAGACTTCTTGTGTTATAAATTCATGTAAATATTTTTTTGTAGCCAACCAAGAGGAGGGTTTTCTTGTTGATAATGAGACACTTYGGGTCACATTGATGGTTATATCAGGTTCTCATTATCCTATCTTATGTTTTCCATCACAAGAAATGGAGGAGGAAGCTATGGATTCAAAATTAAATTCTGATCATTTTTTAAATGAAGAAAATCTAGACGCTCATGGCATGAATCCTTCYTCACCCATGTATAATTTGGAATTAGTTTCTTGTGATTTGATTTGTTTTGTTGTTATAAATTMTCCTAGTCTAATCGAGATAGATCAAGGATGTTTTCCTATTGCYGGTGGATCATTTAATAAAACTTMTTKCTCTAAAACTTCTTATGATTTTCTCCTCTCTTCTAACGATGAGTATGTTATGAAATATATTTCAGATTCTCATATTTTGTAGGAGAAAAACAAAAATTGTTGATMACTTCACTTCAGGAGAAGAAAYAACACACAAGACATATCGATTTTATCAAAACAATACACCTTTTTATTGAAAGAGGAAAACCATGTTTATGAAGAAATTATTGATTGTGAAACCATTCCTAGTGAAAATCCCATCAATTCACAATTAATTGATAATGTTCTTAAAGAGGAGGAACTACCATTCAAAGAGTCACTTTTTATAAATATTTCTTGTTCAAGAGAGGCTTTTCATTCTCTTAATTCTTCTACTTACTACTTTTTGTATCTTGATCTATTCAATGGTTTGATCTTGCAGGAAGCTAGACATTTTTCTAGTCAATTAAGCTCAATAAGGATGACCCCTTTTGAAGTACTTAATGGTGATAATGTGCATACATAAGATAGATAGAATAATACCTCTTCCCATGAACTTAGTACAACTATGCCTTATCAAACTTTTTCATGAGATGAAGGAGATGTTGTAGTAGATGTATATCAAATGATTTCTTCTTCTTTTTCAAATTCAATTTTGCACAATAGAGAGTCTTGTTGTTCAAGTAACCCTTTGGTTGATATTGTTAATATTAGTGACTTCCACCATTGTCTTGAATATATCTCTCATACCATGGAAAATGCTAGCCCATGTATATCATTTGATCCCACTAGTTTATCTCAAGTTGATGGTTTCTTGAAGTATGAGTCTAGGGAGGCTTCTCAAGACAATGAGGCACTTTGGACTAGACCAATGGTTATGTCAGGTTCTCATTATTTTGTTTTTCATTCAAGGATTAAAAATTTTAGTAGCACAAATATTTTTTTACCAAGTGCACTTCACATAGATTTTACACATGGTTATTTTTATCCCTCAAAACTTACTCAGACAAATACAGAAAATGGATGAAACAATAGGCAACACAAGTACAACATACTACGAATAATTATAGGATGATGAAATTCAGTTTGGAAAGATAATAAAAAAACCATGCAAAATGGTCCTGAAAATCCTTGCACATTCAACAAAGACAACACGTGCACAACCATGCCAACTAACACAATGTACGATGCACACAATATGTGCCCTACATGATTGGCAATTGAAAAACCTGCGTGGATGCATTGATGATTTTGGTCAGGACTCAACTACATCTGGGATGAAGTGGATCTCGAACATACCCCAAAATATCCCTAAACATCTTCCTTGGGATCATTGATAGGATGGGAGGTACCTTCAAAGACCTTCCCATTCACATTGGAAATTAGTTGTAAAATATCTTGCCATCTTCCTATAAATAGAGGATCATGTTATGCAAAGAAAAGAAGAAATCCATAGCATTGTTATGTTTTTCAAATTATCCACGAGAAAGCCATGTTTCCCTTGAACCATAGGTTGAGAAAGTGTAGCATTGTGCAATATTTACACCTCTTATGAAGCTAATCCTTGAGAATTTTTCATCATTGTAAACTCACCATTGAAGAGTGATAGCTCTAGTTTTTTAGGGATCAAATATCCCTCCCTTAGGAGGAATAGGGGATTCATGGTCCTATATTTCTCCTCTTGGTGCACTCAATTCGAACATTCAATTCTATCGGGTAACCATTCCATGTGTGCAATTTCATGCATCGTTTTCTTATAGTTGTTTAGTTTGGCTCTTAGTGTTGTTTGTTCTTCATTTTCTTTGTATTTTTGTTTCTAATTTGCAGGTCTACTAACTTTCTAACCACATTTATGTTCTACATTGTTGGCTCAACAAGGTAGTTAAGGGACTCTATTTTGCTCACTCTTGTGACAAAAGAACCCAAATAGATTAGTGACTCCATTGAACCCAAATGAGAAAGATGGGTCCCACTCAACCTTTGATTCATTGGTGAAATACTTTTTAGCCTTATTCCAACTCCCAGTGCATCATGACACATGCTTGAAAATCCTATCAAAATTCAGAAAAACCTCGACCATCCATATATCCAATCTCATCCATGAATGATGAAGAATAAGTATTTGAAAATAAAATACCACCCCCCAAAAATGACTAGACTAGTTCCTCAAATCAGTAGTCCCCCTCCTTGCCGAGGATGTTGCTACTACTTTCCACCAAAATGAAGACGAAGCCATCTCTAAGGCCCAACAATTTGACTTAATCTATGCTCAATGAGGGTACCTCCATATCGTATTACCTAACATGTTCATAGCTATCCTTTTATGGTATCTCGAACCACTAGCTATGGTACTAGGTTTATCTCTCTCACCTCAATCTGTGGTCCCATTGATGCAACCAGTGGCTCATCCACCCACTCACCAAACTGTTCACACAGTTGGGGGCAATACTACCATTAATTATCATACTAGGGGAAACACCGCCAACCAACGAGGCACATGAAATAAGAAAGAACCTAGTCTCCCTTCCCTACCACACATCCCACCTCCATACACACTATGCGCCAATGTTGGACACCCCACCAATCTTTGTATCTCCTTTCCCAAGTTACGAAACCTGATTCTAAGCGACATAATTGAACCATTATTACCTACACTAGTCATTCACTAGGTATCACATATCCATCCTCTTCCAAACACAACAGCCTAAGGACCAAGCATGCTTGTGYCATCTGCTCATAATATGGYCATTACACTCACCACTTCCCTAACTCTCCCTTAATTTCTAGAAACCCTAGTACAAGTGTTTCGAACCACATTGTCTTCATCCTCACAACCCATCTCCACTGTATCGACTATTATTGACATTCACTATGTTWCTATGTCAATAAATGAATGCATGAGATGCCCCTGTGCATTATGTTACTAGATGGATCATTACACATATCAGTKCCCGCTCATCATTGAGGGATGGGAATGCCACTGAGAACCCATCCCACCCACTACACCAGAAATACAAACAATGATGGACCAGGCTATGTACAATCCCCCTCATAGCAGTCACAACATACCCCCTCCAAAGCCCAACCTCCTTCCTTTGACCCCACTCGCCATCCCCATTCCACCGAGATGCATCGACTTCCCACCAAAACCCCCAAACTCCCCTGTAACACTTGTTTATGAAATTCCCTCTCCCCCATACCATCTTACATCGAACTCATATATGGATATTTGGTTCATGACGTCTAATGAAGGTTCTCATTTGAATGATGATATTCAATCCTAAATCCAACCTCCGTCCACAGACGCCTTTCCCATTATTTTCATGAATATAAAAACCTTAATCTCACCTGTGACAAACTCTGTGTACTCCTTCATCTTTTATTCCAATGAAGACATTCTAGAATTTCTATGTGCACCAAATTACCCA
>JASDQU010277378.1:0-14920 GCA_032191745.1 Picea mariana | reverse complement strand
ATGGGCTGAGGCGATGCCAACATTCGACAATACCGGAAAGACTACAGCATTATTAATATTCAATCACATCATTGCTCAGTATGGTGTTCCTCAAGATATCGTTACTGATCATGATAGCCACTTTTGAAACTTCATGATGTATGAACTCGCCGAAAAGTTGGGTCTTCACCATGAAAACTCAACACCCTATTACCCACAAGCCAATGGCCAAGTTGAAGCAATAAACAAAGTTCTCATTACCATGCTTCGACGAATGATAGGGATTCACAAAATGAGTTGGCACACGATGTTGTTTTCAGCATTGTGGGCTTACCGGACATCCGTTAAGTTTGCTACCGGGTTTACACCTTTCTAGTTAGTTTATGGTCTAGAAGCCATCTTTCCGATTGAATGTGAGATACCTTCTCTAAAACTAGCCATCGAACTTCTCCAAAGTACTTCTACCGAAGAAGAGAGTCTGTTGTATCTCATGCAACTAGACGAAACCCGTCGCGATGCCACCCTAGTTATAGAATCCCAGAAGAAACGCGTCAAATCCCAATACGACAAACATGTCAAGCCACACGTTTTCTCCAAAGGTGATCTGATTCTTCTTTACCAACAAGATCGGGATATGCTAGGAGCTGAAAAATTTGAAGCTATGTGGCAAGGTCCTTATATCGTCAGACAAGTGTTGGAGAAAGGAGATTACGAGTTGGTGGACTACGATGGTATCCTTTTGAGTGAACCCAAAAATGGGTTGTACTTAAAGAAGTACTATGCTTAAGATCATCTGTGCATGAGTGCTTGTATTTTATTGTATCATACTTTTTGTGTGTTACTTTAGTATGTTTTTTCGTTATTTGGTCTCTGCCCTTGACCTCTTATCTTGCGTTGTGCTTGGTTTCCAGATGTCAGAGTCTTCGCTACCCCACATTGACTTCGTCGATAGCGCTAATCGTAGTACTCATAACCTTGCTTCTGCTACATGGGCAATGTACGCACCTACAAACGAACTTATCAGTCTACGAGGTGTGTTCCTCGTTTGTGCGACCAATAATATCGCAGAATATAGCGTCATCATCAAATTGTTGATTGATGCTATTTCACTTGATATCCGCCACCTAGTTATATGACTCGATTTGCAGCTAGTAGTACTACAGTTAAGTAATGTCTATGCTATCCAAAGTCCTACTTTATTACGGGTATATTTACGAATTCACCTCTTGGAATGTTATTTTGATTATATCGAATATCAACACATTCCTAGATTTCTAAATACATTGACTGATGCCTTAGCTAATTATATGTTAGACAGAAATTTGGGACATTTATGAATCAATCACACATCACATGTATTATACAACACAAAATAAGTTGGTAGAAGCCATATATATGTATATAAGGATCAAAAGTTTTTACAAATTTTTTATGTCCAAAGATCAAAATCTCAAAATATGAAGCCCATAGCTTCCACAAAATAGCATCACAGATGACGCTCACGATAACATACAACTGCTCGGGCTACCCTATGGAGAAGTCGACTGAGAGACTCGGACACGCCCACAGTATGGCACTAATAATGTCTCGGGATCTCCCCAATAGCGATGTCCGGGACATCCGCAGTCAACCCCTCTAAGTTCCGTTCTACTGCCTCGTAGTCCTCGGCATCCCATCTTGCCACTGGAGCTGCTTCTCCTCACCTATGAATGGGAGATGTTTCTCGAGGTCAATATGACCCCACATCGGTGTCATCAAAAGAATTTTTTTTATTAGTCCTTGGATAAACATAAAAACATTTTATATAATAAAATTTGCAAAAACATTAAAAAAGAACAAAACGTGTACTTCTCACCCAAGTCACCCCACTGAGAATCCTCAGGCAGGACCAAATTCGGATCTCCTCAGAAATCTAAACCGACATATGCGTAGTCATCGATCATCAACATCTAGGGACTCAACCAATCAAAAAATGAATCATTATACTTGATTATAGGCCCTGCTACGTGCCAAGCCATGAGGTTACACCACCTCAGCATCCTCGGATCCTGTGGGGCCAGTAAACCCCAATCTATCCGTAGTCGTAGCAGTGGAACCCTCTCGAGGAATAATTACACCAAAATTGACCCGTACCCAAACTGCTTCAGGTCACCCCTTCTTCACTTTGTTAGTTGCCTTTTCATACTACAGAGAACCGCATCCAACCAGTTGAAAACCCAAGGCTCTGTGCACTCTATTGCATATTGGAAATAGCTCTAGAGAGCCATGTGCGGAGAAACACTCTTGGCCATGCGTGCAATGGTAAACAAGATAGTCTGCAAGGTCAGATTTTGGACACCCCAGATGGCGACCTTACCCTTTCTTCTCTCCTCCTCGAGAATACAATATCGGTGAACATACTCGCTCATAGGAAGTCCACCACCTCTACCTCCGGTCAGAGTAGCATGGTATCCATGTCATGACAACCCCGTCATAAAATAGATATCCTCGATATCTAGTGTCAGTGTGTGGACCCCTATGTGAAATAATTGTTTATCCACATCCCACATGTGGACCAGGTACTCTAACAATCTGAGTTGGGCTCTCATGCCCGGGATCCTAAAATTTTTTAAGAGCCCACATTCCCGGAGGACAACGACTGTACCCGGATCATTCCCGGAAATGGAATCATCCTCCTCGTGTTCTATTTCCCTCCATTCCAACATCGTGATGGTCAACACCTGCAATGGAGCCATGAGAAGGAAGTCAACAACTTGTTTCAACCTCTTGCATAATTTTTTATTGGGTGAAAATTTGCATAAAAATCTATTTTTCAGCCCTTGTAGGTGAAGCTTACATATAGTGCGAGATTCTCACAGGTACTCTGAAGCTCACCTGTGAAAATCCTAGGTTCTCGCAAGCCCCAAATGGTTCACTTGTGAGAATGCCTGAGAACATTCAACGGCCCTAAAATGGACTCAAATACTTAAAATTACCCATAAAAATCAATTTTAATCCGTAAAAAAGTTGGAAAATCAGGAGATTACCTCGTTGGATGAAACCATTTGCCGAAAGATTGCTTGTACCTCCCGCAATCGAGCAAATAAATTTGGGGGAAAATGAGGCATGTTGGGCAAGCTTTTGGCAAAGTAACAATGAAATGGTAAAAAGGTTTTTTCACCCATATTTATTCACTTTTTACTATTTCTTGTTGATTTTTTATTTGTATTGCTTTTCTTAAAAAACCTAATACCCTAATAGCCTTGTTAGTATGGTTTTCGGTAGATATAGTGACTTCGAAGTCCGAATGACGGTATACGAGTATTTTTTCTTTTTTTGTCACATGTATGACTACTTTTTTAGGGTTTTTGTAGGAAAAACCTCAAACTCAGTATTCGTTCATTCCCAAGCTCAAAAATACATGAGAATGCAACCGAGTATACTTTTTCTTGTCTTTTCGTACTTGTCATGGTAACACGAAAACGACGAACGTAAGGGAGTATCCTTTAAGCTCTTTTCACACTCCATAAAAATGAAAATATTGCCGAGCGATCTTGTTCTTTTCACGCTCGTTAAAGTATTTGAAGAAAAAATTCGACGGGTGATACTTTATCACTTTTTCGGTCTCGTCGAACTCATTTACAAAAAAGGAACTGGGAAAGTTCTTTTTAAGTGTTTTTCAGACTCTCAAAACATGAAAACCCCTCGAGTTTTCTATCCTTGGACTCGTTAAACAAACATCGAAAGACCCATAATGGGACTGAACCCCTCCTTCCTAGGGTTCGTTAAATGTACTTCGAGGGACTCATCTGAAGGATGAGCTTACATAGACAAGCATATGTTATCCTCCTCAAGCTTGTGTAAAAATAAAGAGGTACTCGCCAGAAATGGTGGGGGAAATTTTGGGAAAGGGATGTGTTTTCGTATTCGTATTAATGGCAGTAAATGTCTCTCTTTTACATGACACCCCCTATTCGTCATTTGAATCCGGATTGGAAAATCCATTTGTCTCTCGTCTGAATTGCTACAAGGTCATATATTGGGTCGTCTTTGAGTCAGTGATGCCAAGTCCTTTGTCGTGTCATTCATATTTTCAAGAGAAGTTCAAACGAGCCCTCCATTGAGTCGACCATCTGTAGTTTTCCATTCTTACTATGTCGGCCTTCCCTATGTCTGTTTCAACTCATATTCATACTTTGATTCACCCTCAAAATCGGTTACTTATTTCATGTCATTGATGGGGGATACATCAAGGCCCTCCTTTGACGAGTCTTTTTCCGTCGACTCCAACTCATTATCCGGGAATAAGACTTAGAAATCATTTAGTACCTTGGAACCTGCATGCCTTAATTGCAGGTCTCTTCGCTTTCGACATGGGTTTCACATCATTGATCCCTGATCGAGATATTCCACCAAGTGCTCGAATTCATCTCATTCATTCACATTCGTTCGGATTGTACTTCGGTACCTTGGGAGTCATTGACATCAATGATGATTTCCCTTGCACTTGTTAACGATTTTCAGCAATGGCCGGTAATCGAGTGGTTTCTACCATGTTCGACTTCAACACACATAATCACATGGCTAGATTCGTACTTTCAGGTGACGGGATTGAAGACCCTGGGTCTCATATTTTTGATCCAGGCTGTGATGGAGTATGTATGATTTGTATCGACATATAGATCCACTTTGTATGTCACATGGCTATGTCTTAATTCGAGTCTTGTAACATAAATCCACAGTGTATTCCTGGTGGCTATGTAGCATTTTGGCGACATGGATCCACGGTGTATGATTGGTGGCCATGGCCTACGTTTATAATTTCATTCATTTGTGATCTAAGCATGGGAATGCCTACCTCAGAACTGGTATTATATTCTGCAGATGCTTGGTTGATTACAGGTTTCCAATTAGGTGCGCTCCTTGTTTCTGACACACACACATTTTACAAAGTATTTCAATTGTCACGAGTTCTAGCCTCATACTTTGGGGGGCATTCTATTACACATTATTTTGGTCACTCTAGTGATGTCTCTACAAGTTATGTGTCCATGATCTCATGAAGATCTTTTTCCTAAGAAAAGTGATTGTTGTCTTCTTTTAAAAAACATATTTTTAAGATGAGTTCGCATGTTGCCTATGTTATAGGGTGAGAAAATCCTTCATTCTCACAGGAAACCCTATACTTGGAGTGTGAATTGTTTGCAGTTTTCTCTATAGGTAGGGTGTGAACCTGTTTCAAAGCTTGGAAAAGAGAAGAGGTTATGAAGGTTCTAGAAGGGAATCTTCTAGAAAATGAGGTGGCATTCACATGGTTGGCATCCTACTAACTTCTTAGATTTAGTGGGATCATCCTCATCCCTTTAACCATCTCTCCTTCTCCTATATAATGAAAGGTTTATCAAGGAAGAGGTTAAGAAAGATTGAATGGATAATTGATGAAAGAATTGTGTGAAGAACTATGTTTGGATTGAAGCTTGAAGACTCCATTTGTCTATCAAGTTGTACTGGATCTTCTTCATGCAAGTGTAGAGAAAGTTTGTGTGTTGGAACCAAGTATCACTGAAAGGAAGCTTGCGACATCAAGGTGATATAGTTGTATCTTCGACTTTCATTTAATATAATACAACGACATGTCCCCTTCCCACAAAATCACTCTTATTTTATTGCATAACTCCTTGATCATATGCATAGGTTGACATTGAATATACTTTGTTATCTTTACTTTGGTTGGTTTGTGTTATCTTGGACCTGATTTCACAAGAGCACCGACGCGAAATAGGAACAATAGAGACCTAAGGAAGCGATATAAAGGTATGTCACTCATTCCTTCTCGGTAGTAGATTCAATGACTGCAACTTAGAGAAATAGTCATGTCATGTCCTGTTTTGTTCTAGATCCAGGTGGTTCTAGAGAGATCAGTTAGTGTCTGCACCTATCGATTTATCCAATAACAATTACATCAAAGAGATGGTACATGTCGAGATCATTGATTTGCAGTAATTTCCATATGTCGAAAACAGTTCATACATCTTGGCCAAGACATTTACTGATCAAAAGTTCCACTTTCTATGCGATCTTCTTGGAGTGAAGGACATAGTTTCTTATCAACTACCTTTCTTCCTTCTTCATTTTTTATGCATTATACTTTGAGGGGGGATGGGTTTCCCATGAGTTTTTCCCTCTTTCATATATTTTTAATGTTTAATTATTAGATGTAGTATACAATGGGTACCTAACATGGCCCTAGTTGTTGGGACCCAATCATCATTTACACCCTAGTAGTGTTCAGGGGGGGTGTTGGAGATATTACACACTCACCTAGTATTCATTTTCCTAGGTTAACTAGTATATGTTGAGGGTGCACTTGGTTAGTGATATTCTCCCCTAAATGAGAATATTCTCCCCTAGATGAGGGTGCCACATTCTCTTTAGTCTTTCCTCGGTTGTACTTCAATTAGACTAGTGGAGTGGAGTCTTGAATGGCAACCTTCATATTATCACCAAGTGTTGCATGCTCACCTTGGTATACTCACCATGAGGGAACATTTACCTTGGGATCATCACCAATAAGACATTTCACATGTGCATGAAATATTCTCTCCTAACGCCACTTGTGATTATCTAGTTGATGACTATGTGGCTAGTTAACTAGGACTAGGTGGCAGTTCACTACATATTCTGTCAGTGAGTGTATAGATCTCTCTAGATCACTAATTTGGCGCATTCAATTAGCCATGTAGAGTATATCATGTGTATTTTTACTATTCTCTCATTAGTTAATACAATTCATTCTTTCTCTCAAGCTTGTATCTCTTTCTCTTTTCTCTCTCGCAAGCTTTGTGTGATATTTTTACTAGCTAGGTTCTCTGTGACAAGTTTCCACGAAACTTCACACATCATAACTTGTTTTTGAATTGGATTCATTGTAAAATAATGTTTCCCCATCGAAGTGGATTGTATTCATTTAATTTTTATCATTTCCAAGATTCTTGGCGCATAACAATGATGATGATGATGACGATGGTGATGACAATGATGATTTTCATCATTTTCATCATCATCGTCATTGTTGTCATATACAATGAGACTTTGGCATCTGATTTGAATATGAGTTTCATTATGAGGTCTTCATAATCATGGATGGGTATAAGGTCCTTGAACACATCCAATGGAAGGAAACAAGGGCCTCTAGCACTATTCCTTTCTTTGTAGGCTCAAGCACCATGGACAACTCCTCAAACCACCACATCTGATCTTTGTAAGGTATCAATTGCCTTTAAGTGTGCTATGTGCGACATGACTAGGTTAGTTGTGAAACAAGAATGGGTATTGATGTATAACCAAGGTCATGGAAGGACAATGAGGTCCTTGTAGCCTAAATGAATCTTCTTAGGATAAAACACCATGAATGACACCTACAACCTAGAAATACTATCAAGATAAATGTGTCCTTGAACAACCAAATATGACCCTTATGGGGTATATATGGCCTACTAGAGTGATATCACACCATGATAAAATCACAACACATTCCCTAAACAAGATTGTTTCTTGGAACCACACTGGGAATGGTTCTTAAGGCCATGGTCAGGGTCATTTATCACATGAGTGGGATACAGGTACCATGAGTAGGTTTTGTGCAGTGAAAATGGATATGGAGGCCTAAACATATTTAAGGGGGGGGGAGGGGGAAGGGGCTTAAGCCCTAAATGAACCTTCTCAAGCTCAAGTTCCATGGCTAGGGGAGGAAAACACTTCGGCTCTAGACCCTAAATGTAGCCTCTTAGGCTCAATAGCCATGAACAACACCTACAAACCATGACATAGGTCCTCTCTAGGGGGAGTTTGTAATAAAATTTGTCCCATGGACACTATTAGAAGGCTTTTCACACTAAGGATGGGTCACAATACCTTAACCATGGTCGAGGAAGGAAAAGTAAGTGCATTGGGATATTGTTAAAACCTTCTTGGGCTTAGGATATTTGAACAAGTCCTTGGATCTGTTATCACTCTAACAATTTTTATCAGGATCTAAAAACTTTTGAAGTTTAGCGAGAAGCTATACCACAGTAGAGGTGCGATAGTTCAGAGCGCTCGGCTATATTCCATGGTGTGTGAACAAATGTAGCATAAGTAGGAAGGGAGTAGCTCAGCGGGTCGTCGATCTTGAAGAATCTCAGATCTACGGTCGAAGCCTACATTGGGCAAACAAATAGCACGGAACTTAACATCGTGAAGCTAGACCAGGGAAAACTACTCTGGTTTCGACGGGGAATGTGTGGCACTCTCACATGCATCGGGGGAGATGACGGATTGCCCAAAACCACTTTTCCTATGGCCCTAATGTCACGTGTTTCAAAACTTGATGTCAATAGCTCGCAGGGAAGATGGCAGTTGGCCAGATCACCTCACATCACTGGTCCAAGTACTTTCTCGGATGACATACCAAAAGGACATTGTCGCATAACTAACTCGAGGATCATCATTCGAAGTGGATTGCTGAAGCGTGGAACACCAAGGTACTATGACAATAATTCGTGATCAAAGTACACAAAACATCAAAATATCATATATGAATCATTTTATCCTATTCTGGGAAATTGTCATCTTATGCGTAAGAAAAACAAGCTCGGCCTGTGCTCTTGAATTCTGTAAACCCAAAGGGTGGCCAAATCAAGGTCTCTGCAAAATTCGGAAAGCATGGATAATATCCGTCAAACGACGTCTGGCGCAATTGGGTTCTTAGCTAAGGTACTAGGTAGGTCAATAAGTAAGAATGAAAGATAGTTCTTGCAAATGCAGGTGACTAAATTTCATACCGAACTTGAAACTGAGACAGATTCGGGAGTAATATTAAACCCCGTTATAAGGGATCTTGTCATAAATGAACATGCAGACAACACCTGCCACCCATCCACAAAGAAGAAGAGGAGAAAAAGGAGGAAATTAGAGGCCAAAATCGAGATGATAGACAACGTCGGGGAAAATTTCGATTGGTGGAGTACCCTGGAGGAGGAAATCGCCAAGCTAAGGTGAATCCTCAGGTAAAAGTTTGGACAGATGTCGGCTTAAGAGAAGGGAGTCCTGATATGACAAACCAATTACTGACAATCCCTTTAAATAATACAAGTGTTCTTCCTTTTTGTAACTCGTATCTGTTTTTAGAATTATGAGGAAGTCAGAATGTTTTAAATTCCATATGAAATTCCTCTATATATGCTTGGCCTCACGAGTATAGAAGGATGGAGAAAAGAGGAGCCTTCCCTCTATGCATGAAAACTTTATAAATCTCTGGGGCTAGAATGAAGACATGGGTGTAGAGGCAGATTTTGGGACTTTTTATGAAAATATTATAATGGCTATGATATGAGTTTTGTCTTCCTTCATTGTTTGTATTTTCTGTGATCTTTTATTCCATATGCATTTTCTTCTATTTAAATTGGAGGGTTAAAGGCCCAGAATTCGTCTTGTGATGCTCTCGGCTGAAGCAATTTAATCTGTGTGTATTTCTTCCTAATTAATTCAGAATTCATTTAATTAATGCTCTGATGTAGTTACTTGTTTTCCCCCTTTCCTCTTACACTCTGCAAATTTAAATTTACAACTCATATTCATTGCCTTATTTAGCCTTTATCCTCTCGAGAGTTCTACTTGTTGATCATTGTTTTCATTCATTTTCAAAAATTTTGACTCCATATCCCTGTGTGTTCCTCCCCTTCTTAGCCAACAACTTTATAAAAATCCCCAAAACAAACCAAATCTAGCCACCGATTTCCATAGATATATCAAGTGACACGAGAGATATCTCTCCGAGTTGAACTGGCTAGTTTTCATCTCTAAAGCTGGTTGCAATAGTTACCCCTGTCGTATGTTTTGACAGCTGGGCATATTTACAAGGTGCTAACATTTTGGCGTTGTTGCCGAGGAAGAAATTGAAAATTTTTCCCTGGGAAAACGACATGGTTGAGTTCTAGGGTCTGAGAGCGGCAGACACTTAGGCACACATTGGTTGTATTCCTGCTCGGGCGACTCCACTTCGGCTCAAAGGCGACTCCACTGATAAAAGAATCCTGAATTTCCAAGAGGCAACCATGCTTTGAATACTTTAAGCGTGAGACTGAAACTTCACTGAAAGATGAAACCCCTTGACAGGGGCAAGGAAGGGCATCATGAAGGAAAATAGGTACTCAAAATGGGACCTCTTACAAAGCATTTTACTTTTCATTTTAAGTTGCATCCGCTCCTTCCTTGAAAATTCCAAACAAACTTTCTTTTACCTATTGTATCTTAATAATGATCATGAAAGACTTAAAATTATATTTCCTCCCCTATACGTTGCACATGCATACCCTCGCCTTGTCGTTGGTTCTGATAAAAAAGTTCCACCTAGGCCACGCAATGACAATGACCAAGTTGATGAATCTCGTGAGACTCAGACCAATGTCTCTCCCACTGTTCTTGGCCCAACACTCCCTAAGTCCCGGCGTAGATATATACCCTTAAAGCTACCCCAAACCCTTCATGATTTCCCTTCAAATTACTATGAGTTCCTACCTGTGTTCGACGGAGAATCGAGTATCATATCTGTTGAAAAGCACATTCAAGGGGTTGAGCATTTTATAGATTTATTCGAGATTGACCACGACGATGTGTGTATGAGATTTTTCTCTCAATCCTTGAAAGGAGACACCAAACACTGGTTCAAACACTTACACCCAGAAACCATCAGATCATGGGTGGAATTGAAGAAGGTTTTTTTTAAATTTTGGGCCAAGGAGAAATCCTTAGAGCTGCAACTCACTGAGTTTTACGCCTTGAAAAGACGCAACAATGAATCTATTTATGTATTCAGCAGAAATTTCTCTAGCGTCTATTATAATTTGTCCAAAGAAATTCAACCCTCTGAAGTTGCTGCCATGCTCCATTACGCAACTACTCTTCATCCAGATTTTTATTTCCTCCTGATGGAAAGAAGACATGGGTCCTTACAACAAATGTTGAGTGATGCTTAGGACATTCAACAAAACATCCAAGCATGTAAACAAACCCAAAATTAGGGGTTGAATGTTCAAGGACATGAAAGTGAAAATGAATAGAAAATAGCTGATTGGAATCTTGAACATAGAATTGACAATATCATGGGTCCTCTTGAAGTTTCCAATGCTAATGATTTTGCAAAAAATTACATCCCACTTGTTGAAAGAGGAGGTGTTGATCCCTTCCATGATGAGAAGATGGATGATCTTTTTATGTATTCATTTGTAGATAGTCAATAATATGAGTGTGAAAAGTAGCTTGTTGAAGAACAGGTTGATGTGTTAAGTTTGTTCTTGTTATATGACATGGCATATGTTAATGATTTGCCTATATATGATGAATATGATGATTACGATGTTGACCCCTTGGAATAATCAACCAGATGTTCTCTATCAGAAAATGTTCATTTTCAGCAGTATAATGAAAGCAATCAGACTGCATATCACAATTACAAAGAAGAAAGTATTGAATTAGATGAAGGGAATTCCTTACCTCTATGCTTTTTTTCTTTCAAATTGCTGAAAGAAAATCCTAAATTCATCATCGAAGAAAAAGAATTTGTGCTTATGCAAAGCCACGCCAGATCAATGGAGCATAATGACAAGATGTCGCGACATTCTTTTCATGCGCTTGTAAACCCTATTGCTTGCACTGAAATACAACCATATGTTGGCAATGAAATTGAAGATGGTTTCAAATCAAGTAGGACAACCCTACCATTATGTTTTGCTTCTTTCGAAGTATTGAAGAAAAATATTTGTAGTATCTCAGGATAGGGAACCTCCAAGCATGAATGGAGTGGTGATGATAATTCTATGGACAATCACATAAAGGGTCATGTCAGCTCAGATTTGCAGTCTATGTTCAGCTATCAGCCTGAAAAGGAAGAAGAAGTTGCTCCAGAAAGTATTGTTCAAGGTCATTTTCTCCATCCCGAAATCAATATGGATTCTCAACGTGAAAAGGTGTTTTAGAGTATTTTCTCTTCCCTTGAGAATGACATCGTGGTTAAATTTTTAAGAAGCATAGACATGGATGAAGATTATGAAATTGCATCTATGGAAGTTTCTAGCAATAAAGAAACAAATGACATAGATGAAGCAGTGTATGCCATTTGTCCATCAGAAACACAAAAAGATAATGAAGAGGCAGTGGTTTTATTCAAGTCATTTGAAAATCATGGTTTTGAAAATCCATCCGCGGGAGCTCTGGACTGTGAAGTAGTGCATGAGCAGGAACTTATTTCTATTTATTCACTAGAAAGTCAAAGTGGTTGTCCTCAAACAAATTTCCAGAAATTTAATGAAACCACATAAGAGTTGTTTGATGAACAAGAGGATAACCTTGGTGCATATTATATGGTTGTAATATTTGAAGATGTTCAAGAATATATGAATATTTTTGTTGATATGCATGGCCAAGAAGACAAACCTATCATCGCCATTTCATTCGAAGATGTTCTCAGAAAAAAAGAAATAGAGAAAAAACAACTAACACTGATGAAAGATATTTTCCTTTCGTTTTTTGCTCATCAGGAAGAAATGATTTTTTGTGATTTTCAAGATCCGATGGCCATCCTATTACAGTCTTTAGTGAAGGATGAATTTGCTTCATTTATAAGCTCAAATTTTGGATTCAATTTGTTTTTCCAGCCGCCATCCTTTACGTTTTTCTACCAGCTTGAGAAAAATGTGAAAGGAAAATCAGGAAACCAATTGCTTGATTGGTTGCATTGGCACTTTAGAATCACCTGAGCGAGTGGTCATCCCAACAGTTTTAGGGTAGGTAGGGATGTGAAAATAAGCTTGTCGGTCAATCATTTTTCCAGTTTGAGTTTTCTAGCACTAGATGCAGTCAATTTTCAATAATGCACTCGGACGTCCCCCATGCAGTTGGAAGCAGTGCACAAAGCTTGGTAGAAGTAAGACACACACATGTTTTGGGGAACAACCCCATGGATCAGGCACCAGGTCTATGATTTCTTTTCTACCTTGTTGGGAGGATAGCATCCCGAGTTGGAGCCAATGTTATCACCCTAACAATTTTTATCGGGATCTAAAAACTTATGAAGTTTAGTGAGACGCTATACCACAGTAGAGGCGTGATAGTTCAGGGCGCTCAACTATATTCCACGGCGTGTGAATGAATGTAGTGGAAGTGAGAAGGGAGTAGCTCGGCGAGTCGTCGATCTTGAAGAATCTGAGATCTACGATAGAAGCCTACATCGGACAAACAAATAGCATGGAACTTAACATCGTGAAGGCAGACCGTGGAAAACTACTCTAGTTTCGATGGGGAATGCATGGTGCTCTTACACACGCATCGGGGGAGACAGTGGATTGTTGGAAACCACTTTTCCTATGGCCTCGATGTCACGTGTTTCAAAACATCATGTCAATAGCTCGTGGGGAAGATGGCGGTTGGTCAGATCACCTCACATCATCGGTCCAAGTACTTTCCTGGATGATGTACCAAAAGGACATCACCGCATAAATAACTCAAGGCTCATCATTCGAAGTGGATTGATGAAGCATGGCACACCAAGGTACTGTGACAATAATTTGTGAGCAAAGTACACATAACATCAAAATCTCATATATGAATCATTTTATCCTATTCTGGGAAATTGTCATCTTATGCGTAAGAAAAACAAGCTCGGTTTGTGCTCTTGATTTCTGTAAACCCAAAGGGTGGCCAAATCAAGGTCTCTGCGAAGTTCAGAAAGCATGGATAATATACATCAAACGACGTCTGGTGCAATTGGGTTCTCAGCTAAGGTACCAGGCATGTCAATAAGTAAGAATGAAAGATGGTTCTTGCAGATGCAGGTGACTAAATTTCATACAGAACCTGAAATTGAGACAGAGTCGGGAGTAATATTAAACCTCGTTATAAGGGATCTTGTCATAAATGAACACGTAGGCAACACCTGCCACCCAGCCGCAAAGAATAAGAGGATAAAAAGGAGGAAATCAGAGGCCAAAACTGAGATGATAGAGAGCGTCGGGGAAAATTCCTATTGGTGGAGTACCCTAGAGGAGGAAATCTCCAAGCTGAGGTGAATCCTCAGGTAAAATTTTGGTGTATTTTAGATAGTTTTGGATAGATGTCGACTTAAGAGAAGGGAGTCTTGATATGACAGACCAATTACTAACGGTCCCTTTAAATAATACCACTGTTCTTCCTTTTTGTAACTTGTATCTGTTTTTAGAATTATGAGGAAGTCAGAACGTTTTAAATTCCATATGAAATTCCTCTATATATGCTTGACCTCACGAGTATAGAAGGATGGAGAAAAGAGGAGTCTACCCTCTGTGCAGGAAAACTTTATAAATCTATGGGGCTGGAATGAAGACATGGGTGTAGAGGCAAATTTTGGGACTTTTTATGAAAAGATTCTAATGGCTATGATATGAGGTTTGTCTTCCTTCATTGTTTGTATTTCCTGTGATCTTTTATTCCATATGCATTTTCTTCTGTTTAAATTAGAGATTTAAAGGCCTAGAATTCGTCTTGTGACGCTCTCAGCTGAAGCAATTTAAACTATGTGTATTTCTTCCTAATTAATTCAAAATTCATTTAATTAATGCTCTGATGTAGTTACTTGTTTTCCCCCTTTCCTCTTACACTCTGCAAATTTAAATTTACAACTCATATTCATTACCTCATTTATCCTTTATCCTCTGGAGAGTTATACTTGTTTATCATTGTTTTCATTCATTTTCAAAAATTTTGACTCCATAGCCCTGTGTGTTCTGTTGATTAAGGTTGGTTGTCATTGATGTCAACCCTTGAAGAAAGACCCGTAGCACAAAGGTTTGGGTAATGGACCCAATAGTGTTTGATGTAAATATGACTCATTATTGTTTTGTCATGTTTGATAAGAAGTAAATATGAATGAACTCCAAAGTGGTCCCCTTAT
>JASDQU010277376.1:1729-14916 GCA_032191745.1 Picea mariana | reverse complement strand
AGTCCCACTGCCAACTACCTTGACCACCCGGTCATCTCCAAGCACTACCTCAACATCACCAATTTGAGTAAGATCTGTCAAGTGCTCACGAACCCCTGTCATATGGTGGGAGGCACCACTATCAATATACCACATATCAAAATGAGTGGTCCTAGTGGAAAGACACACAACTAAGGAAAACTCCTTATCAAACTTGGCGGAGAGCTCCTCCACCGCTACTGAAGTTGTTGTCTGCTTCTTCATGTACGGACATTGACCTGCATAGTGCCCAAACTTGTGGCATGCAAAGCACTTGACTTTTCTCATGTCCTTCTTCCCTTCACCCTTCGGTTTGTTTCCTCCCTTAGGACCCTTTCTGAATTTCTTCTTGTTGTTAGCAGCAAGAGCCACATTCTCCTCATCATGACCTGTAGATGAACTGCCATGCACATAACCTCTTTGGGTCTCCTCCTGAACAAAGCCATCCCAAAGACGTTTCCCTAGCCACAATGCCCTCAACAAAAACAACCCATTGTTTGGAAACTCCATTCAATGTTGTCCTCACAAGCTCACTGTCAACAATGGCCTCCCCCACAACTCCAAGCTCATCTCTCACCTGTGTCAACCTAGTTAGATGTGTGACGACATTTTCAGCCTTGGTCATTTTAATGCTCTTCAGTTTTTCTCTCAAAACCATCTTTCGTTTTTCATTTGTACTCTGGTACAACTTAGTCAAAGACTACCACATCTCATAGGCATTTGTTTTCCCCGTCACATGAGGAATCAAATGATCCTTGATGGCATCAAGAATAATTCTCTTAGCCTTGATACTCTTCTTAGTGTATGCTGCAAGAAGAGTACCATCAGTAGGTATAGTCACAGGATTTGTTGCGGAGTTCTCAACAACATTCCACAACTTATTTTTTTGCAACAATAAGATCATCCTCTCTTTCCAAGAACCAAAGTTTGTTGCCCCATCAAGTCTGTCCTCAACCCTCAAACCTGTAGCCATTGACCCTTTTCTGCTAAAAATGAAAAATTCAAAATTCTGTCCGGTGAAGTGACTGTTGTCCCACTTTTCTGACTTGCTGATATAAATCTGCCTCTCTTTAACTCAGCTCTGATACCATGTAAAATTTCTCGTTGATTTTCAACCAATGTTTAATGCCCAAACCCAGTTTTATAACAGCCAATTAAACTCAGCATAAAATAAAATTTTCAGAATTGAAACATGAGGATTTTGAACAATATTTAATGCAGAAATAAAACCATATCAGCAGCACATAACTCAGAAAATCAACACAGTGATTTTTGGTCTAACAGCGACCCTGGAAAAACTCACAAGGGGAAAACCAATGAGAGAGGGAGTTTTTATTATTTTTGAGCTTCAGAGAAATTCTTTTACAGCAGTCTAATCTTCTACAAAAATTTACAAACTTATCTCAGAAAAATTTGAACAAATCTCCTTCAGAAAAATTCCAGAATGTAGCTCCTCGAAAAATGTGCCAGAAATCTGTACTATGTATGGCTGTCCCAGCATTAAATGCTGTATGGACTGCTCCTTGAAATCTGTGCTAGAAATCCATATGACTGTACGACTGCTACAACAATAAATGTTGTACAGAACTCCTCGAAAATCATGCCCTCTTTTCTGTGTTTGTTGTACCAATTCCTGTGCAATAAATGCACCTCGAAAATCATTCCACGCAGCCTTGGAATGCGTGATGTACCTCTGCTGTACGGACTGCTCCTCTTTAGCTGCTGTATGGACTGTCAAATCTGTACCGTACGGCCTCCACAAAGCTGATGTACCTTCCTCGATTTTTGTGCCCAAAAACCAGCAGTACGAATTCCCAAAAATCCATACAGTACGACCCTTTCAAGTGTTGTACCTTCCTCGATTTTTGTGCTTGCTTGCTGCCTTGGGAAATGTGCCCTCACTTCTGCAACTTTCTCTCCTTACTCAAGCTCGACTTCCTCTTCTCTTTCTCTCAACAAATGAATGCATAACCCTAGAAAGGGTGCGTCCTCCTAACGTCATGGGGGAAGGTGAAGAGTCGTCTCATCCAACGGTTGAGATTAGATGAGATCAACGGTGGAAATAAAATCACTTTATTCACCTACTTTCCCTAAGTCTCAAAAAGTCACTTTTTAATGTCTCTCACAAATTAAATGACTAGGGTCCACATTAGGCACTTTCTCACTCCTTAGGTGCCTAGGTGATGAGAAACACTTGCCCAGGTACTTTTTAATTATTTTTAACACTCTTACTGTTTGTGATCTCAACAATTAGCCAACTTGGATCTTAATGAACTAGTGCTAGATCTGATCACTTTTGATGATGGTGATCCGCTTGAGGGTAATGTTTTAAAAGCTGGTCGGTTTGATTGGCTCACCCCTTGCATCCCCAAACCAGTTCCTGAACTGGTTTGACTAGTTTACACATCTTTGGAACAACTTTTCCAAAAAAAATCAATGTCCCACCCCTTCCAAAGCCTAAGTAAGTGTTATATAATGATGCCCCCCTCTATTTGCATGTGTCGTGTCTAATGGTTTAGATTTGCATTGATGTACATGAATATATATTTTTTAATTAACATTTTCATATTTTATGTATCTTTTAGTAAGGCAATTTAGAAACAAGTTCCTTAACTAGTTCTAGTTCTAGTCCAGTTTGACCCTTAGCGGGTTTTGATTTCGACTTTTAAAACATTGCTTGAGATGTCATCCTTCACAACAACAAATGTAGATATTGGACAAGATATGGACGAGGAGAAGGAGGGGGAGGGACGAGAGGGCGGTGGCAATGGGAAATGGTGATGATCTTGATGATTATGGTTATGACATGGAGGAGGGCCTAGACGACTAACGGGCTATGAAATTCTTTTATCTATAGTTCTATTGTTCTAGCTTCTACCCTTTTTTTATTTAGTAATACATTTTGATTTTGATGACATGAAATGACTCAATGAGAAAACTACAGTTTTTGGTTCTACTTCTAATTCTAAACATTTATAAGTATTTTAATTCCTTATAGATTTGATGTAATAAGTTACTAGTTGTATCAATGTTTTCTAAATGTTCTAAAATTTTGCAGCTTTATATCTATTTTTGTAATTGTATTTTATAATATATATATATATATATATATATATATAATTTTTACAAGGAAAATCTTGTGGGGAAACCTTTGGGTACTTCTCCACATTTCATGGATGGTACCTGGTGTAAACTTGTCTAAATTGATTACAATGCCTAACTCGGTAGAGACATCAAGTGAGGCACACAACAAAGGTAGCTAGCCTGGGGGATCCACCCCAAGACCTCCTACATGAAGCTCGGGATTTATACACACACACATGTCCTAGTGTGTCGTGTTCTGGGGATCTACAAGTCTCGTGTCAGACACTTGTGTCCTCACATCCCCATGTCCCAGTGTCATGTGACTTGGGTTAAGATGAATTGGATAATCTGAATTACGAACACACTGCTGATGCATTGGCAATAAATAATTGTCTCATTGGTTCCTTGCCTATTATAAACTTAAATTACTGAGTTTGGTTGACTGATTAATGTGCAGCATGTGTACCAAGCTATGTGTCACTTGTTAAGTTCCTTAGAATCACACCATGTGCACCAACAACATATGCCCTAATGCAGTGGTTGGATGCATCCTATAAGTACCCATAATGAGGGATATTGGAGCCACCTATGGTTCCCTTTAATACAAGTACTTAGTGCTTAGAACCATTTGGTACCTTTGTATCTAAATAATGTATACAAATATGGTCGTTTAAAGTAAATATTTTGTTTCCTAGAAAAGCACTCATTCGAGGTAGAGTTGATGGTACTCTCTTATTTAACCCTTCTAGAATAGGGGTCTTGGTAAATAATAGTTGACTTTACTTAAAAAGCTAACACCAGATGTAAGTAATTTATTTGTGCATAAATGGTTTTCTTGTTCTTTTCTTATTCTTGAGGGCATCGATATATATCATTATGTGGGATATTCTAAAACAGCTTAGTTGGTGTACTCATATAATTTTGCATGTCCTTTGCAGTCCTTTCATCTGTTGGTGGTATCAAGGTAGCCCATCCTGGAATGAGCACTGGTAAGCGAGCTAGAATCTTTTGATAGTTTAATGCTTGTTGCTTGCTATCCTTGTTTATGGGATATGCATTTCTTATTGTGATTATTTTTAATTATTATTGGTGGCATAGTTTGGAGTTAATCCAGCACTTTTACCTAACTTTCAATGCCCGTCTCATTTCAAAGCTTTGGCATTTTTGTTAGCATGTCAAACAAGATTATAGTCAGTGAATGAAAAGAGAAATGGTTAAACGGAAAGAGATTGTTGTAACTAGGGTCAAAATAAGCAATTTATACTTCTTGTAGATGGCGTCTCTTGCTTTTCAGTTTGCCTCTGTGCCTGCAATAATAAAATTACCCAGCTACAAGAAATCGATATAAGCAGTCTTATCAAATGACTACCTAATAGGAACTGGAAAAATGCCATTGAAATATTCAGGGATTGAATTGTTTTTTCTGTTTTCTGCTAATGTTTATGAAAAGGATGGAGGAAATTGCAATGTTTTTTATGGTATTTTATAGCACTAGGAGTGTTTTATTTCTTGCAGCTGTAGTTGTGGCAGTTGCAGTGCTCATCTTGGTTATTCTATTTAGCGTACAGCATTTTGGTACAGACAAAGTTGGATGGTTATTTGCACCAGCAGTTCTCCTTTGGTTCCTATGCATTGGAATTATTGGAGCTTACAATATATGTAAGCATGATACAGTTGTCTTAAAAGCTTTTTCTCCAGTTTATATAGTGCGGTATTTCAGAATAGGGAAGAAACGTAGCTGGGCTTCTCTTGGAGGGATTATGCTTAGTATAACAGGTAGGTAATTATTTTCTTGAGAAGTGACTCATTTCTACCTCTCGATTTTATGTCAATACATTGTTTTATTTACTTAAACAGCACAACTCATCTTGCTATGAACTTCATCATTATTCCAGGTACAGAAGCACTCTTTGCTGATTTGGGCCATTTTTCAACCTTAGCTGTTCAGGTAATTGCTAATATGTTTGATTCTAGAATGAAGAGAACCTTCTCTAGTTGTTTTTCTCCTATTTGATTCTTCCATTTTTTTTACTCTTCTGTTTTATCTTGTTTTCCCTGTATGAAAAATCAGCTTTGCTATTTATGCAGATTGCATTCACATCAATTGTATTTCCTTGCCTGCTTTTGCAATATATGGGACAAGCTGCATATCTTATACACCATCGAGAAGATGTCCACGAAGCCTTTTATAGGTCTATTCCAGGTTAGTCTTTTTAGCATGTATAAACAAATATGTTTATTTTTAGCAAATAATATTAAATGAGTTTGGTTGATGATTGTTATATTGTCCTGCAGACCCAGCTTATTGGCCCGTGTTTGTCATTGCAACCATAGCTGCTGTTATTGCCAGTCAGGCTACCATATCTGCAACCTTCTCAATCATTAGGCAGTCAGTTGCACTTGGTTGTTTTCCGCGAGTGAAGGTCCTTCACACATCAAAAGACATTTCTGGACAGATTTACATTCCTGAAATTAATTGGATTCTCATGGTTCTTTGCATTATAGTTACCATTGGATTCAACAACACAACTCAAATTGGAAATGCATATGGTAAGCTTAAAATCTTTCTTATCACCCTTGTTAATTAGATATTGTCCCCACCTTGTCTTGTTTGTTTTGGAGGTACCAGCAATTCTCATCTACCTTTACGAAAATAGTTAAGGGAGTAGGAATTTAATTAGATAATCTCCAAAGAAAGAAATTTGGTTGCTTTTTTGTTTTCCCTTTGCTATTAAATTGAGAACTTAGTCAACGGGTTCTTGGTTTGATGGTTAAGCGTGGATAAAAATATAATGTCCCTTTCCAAATGATCTCTCCAGGAGATTGATAAAATAGCCTAAGTGATTCCCGTAGGCTATAGTCAATGGAAAAAGGGAATTTATTAATTATTTAATGTCATGGGAGCGGAAAAGTGACTTTTTAAAAAGTGACATTGAATAATTGATAAAAAGGAGGAGTTTTAAGTGACTTATAGTTTATAAAGTCACTTTAATTTATTAGAAGGGGAAAAGGGTACAAAAAAGGGTCAACGAAGAGATAAAATGAAAATGAGGGGCGCCCTCTCTCATTATGCATTTGTTATTTTCCAAAAACAAAATTGAGAGAGCTCTTGTGGCTTTGGCTCTTGGGATGAAAAATCCTAGAGAGTTTGGAGATTGGTTTGAGTGGTGAAACTATCCACCCTAGTTGGTCGAAGGGAGGAGATCATACAAATTTCTTCATTGTGCTTCAGTGTAGCTAAGTATCTCGTCATTTGGCAGCTGGTCCTCATTTGCAGAGATCGATTTTTCTTGTGGAAGCTGAGTCTACTTGTTGGAGGGCGAATTTCTAGGTTGGGCTGAGTTTATTCACTAAAGGTTGAGTTTTCTCTTGAGGCCGGGTCATACATCTTCATTGGGGATGAGTTTAATAGTGTGGGGGTTGATTTGTTGGGTAAAGGAGTGATTTCTTCTCTGCTGGGAAAGTTTCCTGCTGAAGGAAGACTGATTTCTCATGCTAAAGACAGTGTTCCTTTGCTGAATCTGAAAGGGGACCGATTTTTCACTTGGGAGGGCGAATATTTGTTGTGGGGTCATTTTCCTTGACATAGAGATAGACTTTTTGTTGTTGGGAAGTGATTTGAGGCGGCAAGCAGGTCGATTTCAAGGGGTTGTCACCTATAGCCTGTCCATAAAGTGCTGTAACTGCTACATATACATTTTGGGGCCGAATTTCTCTCTCTACAGGACTATTATCTTTTGTGGGAGTCGTTGCTTCATATTGTCACCTACAGGATTGATTATCTCAGCTTTGCAAGGACAATATACTGAAAATAACCCAGGTTCCTTATTATTCATTATTGCACTGTTGATGGGTTTTCCCAATGTATCTCTGTTGCCATATTGTTTAATGCAATAAATGTTTGGGCTTTATTATTGGTGTTTTTCCCTGTATTCATCAATAGAGTCTAAATTTATTTGTAAACTGTGGGTAGAATATTTGCATACCAATTGGTTGACAAAATTGTCTAAACCATAAACCAAGGAAAAATCCAAAAACATTTAGCCCGAACAATACAGTGGTATCAGAGCCTCAGTCCTGCCAGCCTGAGGGGGTTTATTGATTCATGAGGCAAGGAGACGAAGAAGGGTATATCACCTACAAAAGTAGGAGACAGTGAAGGGCAGAAAATGTTTTTTACCAAGAAGAAGTAGAAGAGAACCAACCAGAGGAAAAACAAGAAGGAAACAAGGGGGACAATAATGAGGACAGGGCTCTGCAAATCCTAGAGGGTTTAGCCAATGGGAAACAACAGTTGGCAGAGATCTTGATGCAATTAATTGTTAGTAACCAGGAAAACCAAAACCATGGGGGTAACAATGGTTTGGGAGGCACTAATGGACACAATAGGGGCAACAATGGTGTAGGGGGTTCCAATGGGAACAATGGAAACCATGCAGAGGGAAACAACAATCATATTCTCGCACAAGTTGGCACTAGAATCATAGGTAGAATAATTCCTAGGCCTCTTATGCCTCAGTTCACGGGGAATCAACAAACTGGGAATCAAGGGCAGTGAGGACAGGGTGAGACCTTTGATGATTATTGGAGGGAGTACCAAGCTCTTGATGAGGATTTTCAGGTGGCTATGTCACTACGAGACTACTGCAATATCAAATACAAGAATAGACCGAGGGAGGCCAACAGGGGTCAATAGAACACTGATCTCATAAGGAAGATCGAGAAGCTCACCATCCCCTCCTTTTATGGTTCAAACAAATGCATAGCTAGAGCATGGGTTCAAAAGTCGAACACGTACTAGGGTACATAAGTCGGATACATACAGAGATGTAGCATGTGTAGTAGAGTGTTTGATTACAACGCAGGAAGATACAGGGGGGCGATAATATCATCATGTAGATATTCAAGCGTTGTTGAGTAAGCATGACCAAGTTTTTGGACAGATACCTCTAGGGAGACCGCCAGACACGGGATTTGAGCACACCATTGAGTTCAAGGAGGGAGCGAAACCTGTGATCACCACTCCCTACATGCATATGAAGAAATTCAAGGATGAGATTGAGAAGGCCATTAAGGAACTGTTGGAGATGGGACACATCATGCCTAACTCTAGTCCATTCGCTTCTTCTGTAGTGTTGGTGAAGAAGAAGGTGTTAAAGTTTGCTACAGAGTGAGTCATTCTCCAAGACTGCCTTGTGTAGGCTGACTTGAGACTTGGAGAAGATCCTTATTTGAGACAAGGCAAAAAGTCTTTTGAGCTTTGTATAAGCAAAAGCCAAGACAAGAGTATTGTTGATCAATCTTATTTGTGACAAGACTGAGTGACCTCATGTGTTGAGGTATTGCCTTGTGTAGGAAAAAGTGGTGTGTGAGGTTATCCTAGGCCAAGCAATTGACCATGAGTGGAGAACCAAATGGTCACATCCTGAGACAAATGATCTTTCTTATATGTGAGATGCAAATGATGTATAAGTGATGAGCTAGTATGATGGCATGTGAGACGATGGTTTCCATGAAAGAATTGTGATTGCTGGAAGAAAGAAGAAGATCCGAGCCTGTACAAAAGTCGAGTCATGCAAAGACAAGTTGTCAAAGAGTTGAATTTTCAAGTTCGAGTTATCAAAGAGTTGAGTTGTCAAGTTGAGTTAACAAAGTCTGCATGTAAAGTTGAGTTAACAAAGTCGAGTTGACAAGTTAACAAAGTTTGTATGTAAAGTCAAGTTGGTAAGTTAAGTTACAAAGTTGAGTTACTAAGACGAGTTATCTTAGTTAAGTCAAGTGATGAAGACAAGTTCCATAGCGAGTTATGGAAAAATAATTATTATTAATAAGACTCCTCAGCGCTTAAAAAAGACACATTGAATACTCGTTGAAGTCACAACGAAAAAGGAAGCTCTGATGCTCGTGGGATCTTTGCGGCAAGGACAATTTGTTTTCAGGCTTCGGGCTACGAACTTCTACCAGAATTTGAGCTAGCTTTAAAGCTAGATCTAGACAACAAACTCTCATGGTTGTAAGCCTATGTGGTTGTGGTAAATTTGTATCTGCTCCTAGCTCATTCATTTGGTAATAAGAAAGATCATTTGCTGATTTTTTCCCTCAAGCCTGAGAGGTTTTTTCCAGGGTAAAATCCTTGTGTTATCGTGCATGCTTCTATTATATTTTTGTTCATGTATCTCTGCATATTCACTGTGAATAAATTATAAATCGGCAAGAAATATTACAGATTTGAACTATCTTTAAATTTCAGCATGGTATTAGAGCCATGGGTTTGTAGTCACTCAGTTTTGCAGCAAGTTTGAGCTCACATAGGGTTCTCAGAGAGGATTATTTAATGAGCACAGTTCAGATTTGTTGAAAAGTTATTGCAGAGATGACATCAATCTCAGTGAAGGCTGAAGACAGGCTTGAAGGAGCTTTCAACTTCAATATTTGGAAGGTAAGGGTTTTAAATATTTTTGAAGAGAATGATTTGGACAGTTTCGTAACCAATGTAGTAGAGGAACCTAATTCAAATGCAGTAAGGGCAAACTTTAAGAAGAATCAGGAAAAGGAAAAATGAATCATTTTTTATTCAGTGAAGGACAGTATTATGCCTGTAATAGCTCTTTTAAAGACTGTGAAGGAGTACTTTGACACTCTAACAAACTTGTATGAGAAGAAGGTGCCCAGTCAAAAGAGGGTTCTCGAGAATAGGCTGTGAACTCTTAAGATGGAGAAGGATGATACAATAGCATCCTTCTTCACCAAGATATCACAGATCAGGGATCAGTTACTAGTGATTGGTGTACCAGTTGATGATGATGACTTGGTGCAGATTGTTGTTGATGATCTCCCACCCACTTGGGAGGTCTTCCTGTTCGAGGTAAATGCAAGAGAGACTCAACCTAACTTTGAAAGGCTGTGACATGATTGCCTTCAGGAACAAGGTAGGATTCAATGCGGAACTGACTCCTCAAAAGAAGTCAATATTGCATTGACAACCAGAACAAAGAAAGGGAAAATATTCCCTTCTCGAAAGAAATTCTCTATTCAAAAGGAGAAAGACAGTGGTGGTTACAAAGGTAAGGTGTTTGACATTTCAAGGGTGAGATGCTTTAACTGTCAGAAGAAAGGTCACTTTGCCAGGAACTGTCCCAAATCGAGAAAAGGACATAAGGGCAAGTTTCATGTTGCTTCTGTCGCTTTCATGTTGCTTCTGTCGCTGAAGAGAAAAAAACTTACAGGAGGAAGCCTAGAGAGGTTTCTAGTGATCGGGAAACAAGAAAATAATATTGCCTTTTTTCATCTCTCACAGGCACTGTTTCAAATAGTGCAGAATCTTGGTTAGTGGATAGTGGTGCCTCTAGGCACATGACAGGGAACAAAGATAATCTAGCTAACTTTAAGAATGTAAAGTTTTCTTCCCAAGTTGAGCCGGGAGATGATGTGAGCTATGCAATCAAAGGAACTAGCTCAACATCATTTCAGCTAGATTTTGGATTTATGTTGCATATTGAAGATATCTTATATGTTCCAGGATTGATGAATAATCTTATCTCAGTTGGGATTTTGGAGGATAAAGGTCACAGGGTGATCTTCATGGAGAAGAAGGATCTTATATGGCCCAAGGATACAGAGCTCAGTTCAGCCATTGTTATTGGTCTCAAAGGAGGACTTTACAAAGTCTCAAGGCGCATTCAGGCACTAGTTCATAGCATTGTTAGTTCATGCGAACTATGGCATAGGAAGTTTGGGCATATTCACTTCAAAGCGCTTCCTAGACTTCAGAAGATGGTGAGTGGTATGCCTACTTTTCAGTTTAACCATAATAGTATTTGTAAAGGTTGCATGCTAGGAAAAAACATAAAGAAGTCTTTTCCAGTCAGCAATAAAAGGGAAAAAGTGATCTTAGAATTGATTCATTTAGATGTATGTGGGCCTGTTGATGTCCTAATACACACCTACAAGCATGGAGTAGTCTCCAACCCACTTGGTGTGTCCTTGGAGACACAAACCTAAGTCTAGACCCATTGTCACCTCGATCTAGACTCCTTCCGTCTAGGCTCACTCCTGTTAAAGTTTAAGCTATTATTAAGTTTCTTTTCATTTCACTAGATAACAATAGCATAGATAGGATCATTGAGAAATACACAATCACAAGAGACACATCATTTATCCTGGGAAACCCTCATGGGGGAGAAAACCCAGCAAAAACTTCCTTAATATAGATAGCCAATACAATGCCAAGAGATGACTCAAACAAATACAAAAAGTCCTCTCCCAAGAATGCGCCTCTCTCTCTCTTCTTTCTTCTCCAACTGCAGCTCCGAACTTGTGCTCTAATGAACAAGTGAGTGTGTGTCCAAATGAGGTGCTAGCCTCCTTATTTATACAATCTGGCATGTGTGGACGGAGGTGTCTTTTCACTGGCAGGGCCGACTTCTTGTTTTGGGTGGTTATAACCACCTTTATTATATTATGGGGCCGACTTCTTATTCTACCTATTACAATTAGGTTTGACTAATCCGCAAAAGGGGATTTGGTCATTTACAATACCCGACATGATCAATCCACAAAAGGGGATTGATCTAATGAATAATATATCAATAATAAATAGAATACTCTTTGCAGTTACATTATTTCAACACTCCCCCTTAACAAGAAGGGTATTCTACAACAGCATCAGGTGAGAGAGAGGACAACATCATCAACAACATCTTGGAACACTGACTGGCGTATCTATAAATCATCGGAAGTTTTTCTCATCAGCAAAATCGTCATTCACAATGGAATGAAATCATCATCTGCATCTATATGGATTAGTATAAAACTAATACATCATCATCACAGCACGAGGCTAGCCACATCATCACAGCACGAGGCTGGCACACTACACAACAATTAAACTGGAATCTCAACACAACAATTAAGCTGGAATCTCAACACAACAATTAAACTGGAAGCACAACACTAGGTTGACATCACCACACAACAATTAAGATGGAAGCACAGCACTAGGTTGGCATCACCACATAGCAATTAAGTTGGAAGCACAACACTAGGCTGGCATCACCACACAACAATTAAGCTGGAAGCACAACACTAGGTTGACATATCAACACAACACTACTCCCCCTATCGAGGGAGGTCCTTTCGGACTATACCAAGCTTATCTCGAAAGTGCTCAAACTTTACACGAGATAGAGGCTTGGTTAACACATCGACAACCTATTCATCTGTGCTAACATATTGGAGCTTTATGGCTCCTCTCTGCACCATGTCACAGATGTAATGGTATCGGATCTCTATGTGTTTCGACTTGTCATGAAATACAGGATTCTCTGTCATCTTTATATATCTCTGGTTATCACATAGGATCGTGGTTGCTTCCATCTCTAGGTCGAATAGACCAATCAACAACTTACGAAGCCATATGGATTCACAACTGGCAGAACACGCAGCAATATATTCTGCTTCCGGTGTACTGAGAGCAATGCTTGATTGCTTCCTACTCTGCCATGAGATCATGGCTGATCCCAAACTGAAACAACATCTTGAAGTGCTCTTCCTGTCAGAGACACTTCCAGCCCAATCTGAATTAGTGTACCCGCTCAGTGTGAAATTATGATCTCCATCATAACTGAGACCATAATCTAATGTACCCTTAAGGTACCTCATCACATGTTTTGCAACAAGTAGGTGAACATGTCTGGGTTCTATAAGAAACTGACTCAAAGTGTTCACGGCAAAACAAATATCTGGTCTGGTGTTTGTCAGATACATCAATGATCCAATGATCTGTCTATACAACGTGGCATCAATCAATTCTAATGAAGTGTCGACTAGAAGCTTCGGCTTCGTTTCCATGGGTGTATTCATGGACTTGCACTCCAACATATCAAATCTCTTCAGGATTTCAACTACATACTTCCCTTGGTTAAGGAAGATTCTCTCTGGCCTCTAACATACCTCAAGACCTAAGAAATAATGCATTCGGCCAAGGTCTTTCATCTCAAATTCTGAGGCAAGCTTCTTCTTACATTCGGTGATGAGCTTTTCTTCTCCAGTTAAGAATAAGTCATCCACATACAACAACAATATCA
>JASDQU010277372.1:3700-14920 GCA_032191745.1 Picea mariana | reverse complement strand
AAAATTATGCAGGTATTCTGGCAGCTAATTCCTGGGATAATCTATTCAGCGAAGAGTTTGTTGAGAAGCTGGGAGCGATTATTGTAAAACTTCACAAGAAAAGGGCCGAATGCAAAAGCCAGATGGAAAAGCAATCTATCCCATAGGCTATTTTTAGCCTCGTGGACGTTAAAAAATACTTTCTTTCTTTCTTTACCCAACTTTCATTCTTTTTCAATTGATTTTTTTGATAAATAATTCTATACCTATCTAACCGGTTTATCCATTTCTTTTATGGTTGAATTTATTAATAAATGACTTGTATGTATATGTGTATATATTTTATGGATGTATTGCCTAGACATGTTAGGCTAGCACTTTAGATTCATGCTATATGTGATTAAGGAGTACAATTTTTATGCCACTAATGATCATGATCATGAACACAAAACATTATTTATTTATCATTTATTTGGTTTTATCTATGAATCGTTTAAAAAGAATGAGATAACATTTACACAACACTGGATTTGGTTTGATGGGTGTGCGAGGAAGTTTAAATTGGCATGTTATTTTTACTAGTTGAGTCAACTTCGTATAGAGAAAAGGGTTTGACATACTTGAAACTTTTTCTGAATGGGACATGGAAATGATGAACATGATGAACATGATGGTGCACGTGCTTGTGTGAAATGAGCACTTAAGACATATCAAATAGGTCATGATTTAGGCCAACTCAAATAATCTATCACAATAGTTGGCTAGTGTGGGTTTCATTTAAGCCATGAAGGTCATGAACATGCAAGGCTGATATGTAGGTAAGAGACTATGGTGTGAAAATTCAAGCTCTAATTTAACATACTTTGAAACACATGCTCAATAGAAAAATTAAATATGAAATTGATATGACCCCAAGGGGGACATATATGGGGTTAAATGTATATGATATGACCCCAAGGGGGGCATATATGGGGTTAAATTTACATGTAATGTGTAAATGTATATGTAATAGGGTCGGCCTAATAATAAAGGGGCCACATGTGTAATGTGTGAATAGTTATATATAGAGATCATGTAGTCATTATTAAAGAGAGGTGAATTGTGATGTATTAATGTATTGGGTATTTGGAGAAATTTCTCATATTCTTTAAGGATTTATTGTGTAACTCATCTCTCTTATCTATCTTGGAGTTGTGGTCCACAAGTCTCACATTGGTGTACAAGGTGTGTACTTCTTGTTTATTATGATATTTTAAGCATTTGGCACATAACAAGAATTTATGAAGCAATTTATTTTGGAATATTGTGCTTGGTAATGTGACTAGATCAATACCTTGATATTGTGAAACTATACCTAGCATGAGGGAAATATGCTATGTTCAAAGTCAACACATGGGTGACATCTTTGGCATTGAGATGAGACAATATTTTTGCATTTATGGATTTTGTCATGATGCAGAGGGATGTGCACTTAATAAATGTGAAAATGATGTACATCTGAAACAATGCAAATATTCATGCTTAATCCAAAGGGGCCATATCCAATTCTGATATGGCAAGAGATGCATGCTAAAGAAGTTGTGGTTTCAGTAGATCATGATCGAGTTTCTAATGTTGTTAGGGAAAGTATGTGTCTTGATTAATGGGCCCATTGTAGATTAATGGCGTTTTTTATTTGGAATCTTCAACTTAATATTCAAAATTTCAAACTTGAACAAATGTACATTGATTAATATTTTGAATTCTACCTACAAGTGATGTATTTCTTTTCATTGTACCATGGGGAGATGAAAAGAATGTGGCCTACTATTTGATGTGATGCATGTAAATAAAAATCAAGTTGATGAGACTATGTGAAGATGGTGATTATACATATGATATTGGTGACACGGTTGTGATGGGCCACTTGTTTGAAAAAATGAAAAAATGCCATGATTGTATTATCTATGAGAGATTTTATTCTTCAATATATTTTTTGTCAGTACAATCATTTGGTGATAACATCTTGGATATGAACGAATCATAGAAATCCAAGTGAAAAGAGGTGAATTAAGAAGATGGAAGATAGTGGAAGCTAATCAAGAATGCATTATGGAGATTTGCATTCGTATAACTCATTGGCCATATGGGTAAACTATAGGACACTTTTGAGGTTAGTGGTTGATGCACTAACTTATTTTCCAATGAGTTAATGCAATGCTCGATTGCATTGTTTTACATGTTAATCATTTGTGTTTGAAATTATTTCCTTGCTTGGTTGGATTACATTGTTCTTGTTTTCTTTTAAATTATATTAAATATAACTAAAATTACATAAGAGTGGCATGGTGGGCCCATAACCCACATAACCCACAAGCACGTGTTTGAAGCTTGGTTCTAATACATTTAACCATAATGAATGAGGTTATATTGAGGATCATTAATTCCTTATTTGTGAATCTTACTTATACACATCTTACTTATACACATTCTTGTTTGGTTTAATCGTTTCTATTTTGATGACTCGATACATTTTACATATTGACACTGGTTCGATCCATAATATGTACTCTTATGTTCACCTTCACTGGAATATGGTCATGTTAAAAACATTGAAGAGTATTATTGTTCTTGATGTTCAATTAGCAAAATAAATTAATGGATTATTGACTTTCACATTAATGATCCAAGATGAGTGTAGTTTGTGTGAACTCTAAATAACTAGCAAAAATATATGCCCCTCAACCTTGTCATTAAAATTTAAAATTTCAAGTGTTCAAATTTTAATAAATAAATGTACCCCTTGGCATTAAAATTTAAAATTTCTCGTGTTCAAATTTTAATAAATAAATGTACCCCTAGAATTTCCATTTAATCCAAAGGTATGAGATCACCCCTTATCATTTAAGTTAAAGGAAACCTATGATATCGAGTGCAACCCTCTATTTACTCAACACTTGTCCTTTTTCTTAGAAAATAAAATTACAATACATAGACAACACCCACTAAAAGGGAACTTAGATCTTTGTATTTGTGAATATGAGCCCACCCACCCCTAGTGAAGTGCTCACTTTTCATTTATTTTGACGCATTCTTTTGAAAACATTATATTCTATTTAACTTTATATTAACCTTGGTAAGAAATTACCCCTTGAAATTTAAGCCAAAGGAAGCCCATGTTATTGAGTGCATCCTTTGAGATACTCACTTTTATTATCATTAGTTTCGGTGCATTTATCCTTTTTTTAATTAATTGAGTATAAGGAAATAAACACCACCCACTTTTGTTTTTATCTAATGTAATGTTCTTTTTTATTAACTTAATTTTTTTGTGTTTGTTTAATTCTAGATTTAGTGGTTTATGATGTTGATAGAGCAATGTTAAATAATGTCATATGTTTTTTCAATTTTTATATGTGGAAACATTCAACAAGGTTTAAGATAATTAATTGTGGAAATAGTTGGGGTATATATGGCCCTAAGGGGGTATATATGGGCTTAAATGTACATGTAATGTGTAAATATATATGTAATAGGGTCGATCTAGTGATAAAGGGGCCTCATGTGCAAGTGTGAATAGTTATATATAATAGATCATGTATTCATTATTTGGAGGAAAATTGGGAAGTATGAAAGGTATTTGATTATTTGGAGGGGGTTCCCCTATTATTTAAGGAGTTATTGTGTAACTTATCTATATTGGAGTTGTGCTCCACATTGACATTTTGTACATGGTGTGTACTTCTGTAATTTTATGATATTTTGAGTATTTGGATCATAACACAAGTGTGGGAGGGGTTATCATGAGCCCTAGAGGAACAATCGAAACAACCTATGCATGGGGTCTTGGTATATCTTCAAATAATCTTGTAGGACCCTACGCATTACTTCAAGGTCTGAAGGTAGCTAACACTATTGCATTCACACATTGATTGTGGTATGGTATTCAAAGGCTATTATAAGTCAGATTCTAATGAATGCTACCCCTGTTGATTACTTTCTAGAATTAGTAATAATTTGGGCAAGGCAAGAAGCAAAAAAAATCCCTTCCAATAAGTTTTACCATGTGCTTAGGGAGAATAATATTCAAGTAGATTCATTTTCCAATCAAGGAACAACTCTTAAAAGTGGGGACATTGTTATCAATGATAAGGTCTACAAACAACCCATCTCATGATTAACTATGGAAAGAATGACACATTTCAAACTTTTATGGTGTTACATGGCTTATTGTAAGGAATCCTTGGGGCATAACATGGTGAGTTATGAGACTCGACTCCAACGACCGTTTCACATGGCATTTTATGTAGGCTCACACATATTTGAACCTAAGGAAAATATTTTCCCTTGGCTTGGTGGGATAATAGCACCTTGAACCAAATTTCATCGATGGAGGTGATGAGCTTCATGTTTATGTGACTATGGAATTTGCTTTGTAATTTTGGTCTTCCTAGCGCGTTTTGTTTCATTTTTCTTGTGGATGCCTAGTAAGCCTCCCCCTTGGCCCTTTCCTACTTTTAAAAATGCTTTTGTGGTCAACATAGTGCCTGGTAATTCTAGTTGGGTTCTTGATATTTCTTCTGGGGGATTATTTCCCTCATTGTTGGAAGATGCCTCTTCTTTGAATAGGTATGTGTTATTGGATGTTTGTGTTGTAAATTTGGTGGTAAAACTAAATTTTCTTTAGGTTAGTTGGGAATTGGAAAAGCACATGTCTCCTTGTTCTTTTGGGTTCATTTTATTAATAAGTCTGGAAGGTCTACCACTTTTCACTCTGTATTCATTGTTGGTTCTCTCTGATATTTTATCAATGGTCTATGAGGATTGGGAATCACATGAAATCGTAAGAATCATATATGGGCATTGAGGGGTTTTCCTTTAAAGTGCGGACTCAAGTTTGAATCCAACCTCAATCTCTCATTGGTGAAAGGGATATTGAATTGTTGTTGATTATTGATGGGTTATTGTGAGTTGCAAAAGATAGGACTCGCGAGGAGTCTATCCAAGGAAACATAACATTTATCTTTACTACCATAGCTAAAATACATGAACTTGATCACTAGGTCACCACTCAAAATGTAACAGTCATGGGTAATTTGGTTCAGCTCAAGCATCAAATTTGTTTTTGGAAGATGAATGCAATATGCTTAGAAACATGGTCATAAATTTGACCAAGGGAGAGCACTCTGGAGCATCCAACTAGGTACAATCAGTAAAATCATATTGTGAAGGTTGGAAGGAAGAGGAAACAATACATCAGCTTTCAAAAGAAAAGGAAATCATCAAGCTAGACTATGATCTTGAGAATACAACAATGGAAGAAGTATCCAACCAACATTCCTTTTATTAGATAAATGTTTTGCAAATTTATTAGGATATTATTTATTTTTTTATAGAATTAATATTACCACTCAAAAACATTGAGATGTAACACTTAAGGATTTAGATAGGTGTAGTCATATGTAGGAAATTAGTATTTCCATTTTGGTTTTTGTTGAAAATTTTTAAACTAGACTTTTGATGTATCTTCATTGTAATCTATGCTACTATCTTTATTAATATAAAATCTCCTAGTTATGTTTTTTGTTGTAAAAATAGTATTTGTAATCCATGTTATTATCTTTATTAATATAAAATCTCCTAGTTTTGTTTTGTTGTTGTTGTGAAAATAGTATTATTGATTCGGTATCCTAGTGTTAAAGAATGAAACTAGTGACAATATGTTAATCAAAATATATAATCTTTTACCAACTAGTTAATAGTTCAATGGAATTGAATATAAAATTTTAGAATATGTATATGTGTCGTTAAATGTAAAAAATAGAAAGTATTCAACCAATTTCATATTTAAGATCAATTTGCAACATAATGTATGCAATGGTGAATATTCCAAAAATTACATATATTTTGAATTTCTTAATCCAAAATCTCATTGATCAATAACAAAGAGAATATTTAAATATATTCAAAAAATAAGTGTTTATATGGAATCAAATAGAAAGTATTCAACCAATTTCATATTTAAAGTCAATTTGCAATATAATTGGTGAATATTCAAAAAATTACATATATTTTGAATTTCTTAAGCCAAAAACTCATTGATCAATAACAAAGAGAATATTTAAATATATTCAAAAAATAAATGTCTATATAGAATTAAATAGAAAGTATTCAACCAATTTCATATTTAAGATAAATTTGCAACATAATGTATGCAATTATGAATATTAAAAAAATTACATATATTTTGAATTTATTAAGCAAAAATGTCATTATCAATAACAAAGAGAATATTTAAATGTATTCAAAAAATAAGTGTCTATATGGAATCACATTTATTAGGATTCAAATGTTGCATCCCAAATATCTGGTATATTGGGAAAAATATGTTGATGTATTAGCATTCAAATGCAACATCCCAAATATCTGGTATATTGGGAAAGATATGTTGATGAGCATAAATTAAACTTAAATTCATATCTTGTAAAGTTACATAATTTCATAAATTCTTCACTTATTGAATGTTGAAGTAGAGTAATATCATTTCATACTACAAATCCATACATATAATTGGTTTAATTGAGATAGTTGTTTGATGATAATTGGTTTAATTGAGATATTAGTTGTTTGATGATATATGTATTTACCATTTTTTAAACCATTAAAGTTGTATACCAATGATTAAGAATTCAAAAGAAAGATAGATTGAAGTCTACATGCCACCTTCATTCATGAGGAGATTGACTATAATGTGTAGCTACAATTTTGTGAGATGAAAAGGTACATATACGTTAGGTATTTTTTATATTCTTTGCACAACCAACCCCATGCACTTTGTTGTGTCAGGCGCAACCAAGGGGAGGTAGTCACAGGGGGTGGCAACCCCCCATGTCCGAGGCAAAGCCCCCCTTCCCAAGGGATTGCAAGGGGGTAGAGCCCTTGGAAAAAAAATTGGGTAGTTTTTTGTACCCGTTTTTTAGTGGTTTTCAACACACAGTTTTTGCTTTTGGTAGTTTTGTGGTGCATGGGCGGATTTGTGGCTTAGCCCATGGTTTTTTAATTCTGGTTAAGGATTATGGTTGTACTATAATATGTGTCAATTGATTGGGGGTTTTGGATGCTATGAGATCATATATATATTGTATTGGTTGAGAGATGATGGATAAGAATTATAGGTGTGGCTCTAAACAAGTTGTTGGTTTTCCTGGTTTGGGTTTCCAGGGTAAATCTCTTTGTATATGTGTGATTTTCATTGTATTTTTTTTTTTTTTAAACCCTTGTGTGCATTGCATTACTGTGAAAGGTTTAAAACTTACACAATAAGTACATTTACAAAAGAATGGAGCCTTTATATTGCAAACTTAAGTTGTCGCAAAACTTATTCAACGTAGTGCAAAATTGACCAATTTAATGTAATAGAAACTAAATTAAATAACATTATTGGATAGATCATTTACTTATAGTTATCTAGTTTATAACTTGTTTACATCATTTTCATTATCTTTGAAATAATAATTTTATTATGTACATGTAAGATATTCTTCAACATACTTAAAATATAAATATAATTTTGTAATTAATTTTAACATAGATATAGTTGTCATTACTTTTGTTTTGAATTCAATTTACATAATTAGTTTTTTTTATTTCAAAGAAAATACTATCATTTATTTTCTATAGCCAAACAAATATTTTATGCTATTCTAAATATGTGGGCTAATAATCAACCATGTTTAATTCTAAATGGATTTTGTTTTGAATTTAATATACATTGATAATTTATTTGACATTAATAATATGATAAATTCAATATTCATGATGCATTCACTCAATACTCATCATAAATTTCAAAAAATAATCATAAATTCCATATAGATTATAAAAAAGTAAGTCTCTATACAACAATAAAATAGTACAAATCAAAGCACCAGGTTATACACAAACAAATGACATGAGCACCAAGTTATATGAAAAAACTGCAAATCTAAATCATGTACCACTAGCTCCCTAATCATTATCATTACCACTAGCACCTACATTGGTGGCCCCATCACACACAAGAGCATGGACCCCACATGACTCATAAAAATATCATCCTTAATCACTTGTTAAATGGGATTTGAGTCTCTGCACCCATGTTAGTCATGGCCTAGTTAGCATGAACATTAATGCAAGTTCCTTGGAAACATGAGACCAAATGATTACTTGAAAACATGATCATCATTAAAAATTAAATCAACATTTCAATTTCAAACTATATATACCTATTTATATCGATTCATACCTATGTGACATATCCTAGAAACATTGATGGGACGGCATCAAGATGAGGAATTTTTTCATCCCATTCAATTGACCACATGAGTATGATATCTAAAACCCCATGTAGCTGGAACTTTGTGTGATGACATTGAATGTAAACAATCAAAATTAGTAAATACACCATAAAATCATTGTTTCATAAATTGATATATCACTTGGATTTGATAGTTGATTCATAAATTGTACCTAATCAACTGGGTACAAAAGTAGTACCTATTTTAGAGGAATGACTATATGTGGGCATTTATGCTCATTAACCTTGGGCTTAGGCTTGGGTTCGAGACCTTTGGAAACACCATTTCCTTTACCCTCTACACTCTAAATGAGGGACATGTGAAGAAAGTTAGGATGAAATAACCAATTGTAAATAAGTACACACATACATAAATTATAATGAAACTTCTAGAATTCAATGATATACTAATCCTATTTTCTCCATTTGTCCTTTGTGGATGAAAAATTGTTCAAGTATTGAAGTCAAAACCATTTAGTAATGTGGGCATCTACATGTTATAAAAATGAAAGATGATTACTTAATGTATTGATTCTAGATGTGTTCCCATGATTAATTGATGACTAATAAAGATCATTTAAGCATACATAATTGTACAAAACTATACCTCAAATCTAGGACATGACCTGTATCTCTTATGTAACTAAAAATATGCATCTTAGAAATTAATAGTGCATTACAATAAATCATCTAGGGGTAGTTGTCTAAGTATTGATATGTCTAGCCATAACACATCATTCTCTACTAAAATAGGTGGTGGTCTAGATCTCTCCCTAGATAAAGCAACTAGAGCACAAGCCAACACAATTTGCATGGTGTTCATCACCACATTCCTTTTCTTGACAACTCTGAGATACAATGTATCATCTAAATCTTGGGTTAAAATGATACTCCTACTTGGTAATGATATCAATCTCACAGAAGGTGGTATGAAAGTAGGGTTTGTATGAGCCCTAGGATACTCATAACTATGTCCCCTACCAGGACCATAAAAATGTGATGGCATGATAGTATAATCAACCTACACATGTAACACAAGCTCATGATATATATGTGTCACAAAATATAATGTTCCAATGATAATATAATCAACCTACACATGTAACACAAACTCATGATATATATGTGTCACAAAATATAATGTTCCCTCATCATGGTGGAGAATATACCCCACTATCCAATAAATCTATCATAAATATAAGGTGTGACAACCTCAATATTAAGCTCTCATAATTTAAGTAGTTTCCCCCTTGCATGTTGAAGAGGAATATCAATCAACATACCCCTTACATTATGTCCCCTCGTCATAAATTTCATTGCATCCAAGTTCTTTGTCCCCAACACCTCACTCATCCACCTCATAATAATACTCTACCAAAGAGATATCTATGGTCCTGCCCTCCAATATAGTGTAATTAGCTACTCAACACTACCGAGCATCATCGACATCAATATTTAAGTGGCATTATCAACTTGAATGACTTGGATCTCCCTAACCAACCAGTTGTACTATCTAGATGTCTCCTTTAGTGCAATATATGTAACTTGTTTCTTCCATAGTGGGGGGGAATGCAATATGGCCTTGTCCACTAGGAACATCTACAATTTAGACAAAAAAATATACAATAAAATCCATGTTTTCTCATGAAATCAAACTTTCAAAATTAAAATATCCATAACTAAATAATAATTTCCACAAAATACGTACATCTCAGACCTCCTTTGTCTCATATGATGCATGGGTACTATGGAATGGAAACTATGCACTGCCTCCTCGACTACTACTAGGTGTCCCCTCGTGACTCGATGGTGGTGAACATGATTTTTTTTTTTTTAAATATTCATGATGACAATAATTCACTTATACAACTAAATAAAAACAAAATGATTTGTAACGCATATGAGTCCTCTCATGTGTTGGAGGAAGCACAACCCCAAGATGTCTAGGAGGATGACCTTAGGATTGTCTAGAGAGTTATCTATCATGTATCTCAAAGACCCCTTATCTGGATAGTGATGTATATTAGATACCCAAGATGAATTAGATAGAGCTAATTTCAAGATGTAACAACAACATGGAAAGGAAGTGCTTGGTAAAAAGACAATAAAATTATCAAATGAGGAGAGGATTTGGTCACCACTTTACTTATTTGAGACAACTTGGAAGCCCAAACTTGCAAGCCAACTCATGCACAAGGAACAAGTGAGAAGACCAAATGAATTTGGGGTTTCCTACTTTCTTAAGATGAGTTGCATGGAGAAAAAGAGATGTCATCCTTCCACATGCCAAAAATTTGTGGATGCCAAGACAAGTAGAAAGCCAAGAAGACAAAGGGATAAACATAAAAAGGGGGAAGACCAAGTGGAATAGTAAGGACAAGACCGAAACGATCAATAAGGTGGAGGTAATGACAACACAAGGGAGTGCTTGGTAAATAGACAAGAACATTGTTAAATAAAAGAGAGGTTTTGGTCACCACTTTACTTTTTTGAGACAACTTAGAAGCCAAAAATTGCAAGTGGAACTATGCATAAGGAAGAAGTGAGGATACCAATTTAACTAGGGTTTCTCACCACTAGTACATAAAGCGTGTTTTATTACTAAAAAATTTATTGAAATCCAATCATAAATGACTATTTTTTAGGATATGACCATCAATCTTTTAACTGTAGTGATACTTTCCTTTGGTTGTTTTAATTGAAATTAAGACTTATGTATATCACAATTAATGTTATAATTAAAATTTCTATCACTAGAAAAATAAAAGACTAAAACACATGACTAATGTTTTTAATCATTTTTTGTTAATCTTAAAATGTTTTCTTTGTATTACAACTAATGTTGAAATTAAAAATATTATGATTAGTAAAAAATGTATAACTAATATTTTTAATCATTTTTTATAGTCTTAAAAGTTCACTTTAAA
>JASDQU010277371.1:0-15037 GCA_032191745.1 Picea mariana | reverse complement strand
ACTCAAAGGAAGGAATCATGGTCAACCAGAATCTAAGAAAACTATTAAAGATACATCTTTAAGGGGGCCATCCATGTTCAAGCTGCAAAGAAGCTTCAATCAAGATCATGATCAGTCAAGACAAAAATTCAGAAGGACTACGCCACAAAGAAGATCATTCACTCCTAGGTATGCAAATTTATTTTATGGTCATTGTTTTTATTGTACTAACTTTGAACACAAGGTTGCAGATTGCATGGATTATACAAGAAATGTTAAAGAAAGAAGTGCCTATGTGGCTGCACGTAACATTGAGTGTTACAAATTTCATAACTATGGACACATAGCCAGTGATTGTAAAAGCATGATCGATACTTCCATGAAAGAGAATATTGATATCAGATATAAGAAAGTATGGATAAGAAAACAAGAAGAACAGGTGAACAAGGACCAGGTACCAGAGATCGCAAGATTCACAATAAAACGAGATGAAGAAAATTCTACAGAGAAAAAAGATGATGTCAGATACATAAAGGTTTGGAAAATAACTAAAATAAAGGAAGGGAAAGTAAATAAGGAACAGGCTCAAGAGATTGTACTTTCAAGAATTGTAGTGAAAGATGAATCCATGGACAGAAAGAAAGAAGTCAGAGCTCAAAGAGATAATGAATCTACCCATGAAGATGATGATGAATCTACCAATGAAGATGATGATGAATACACATCAGAGCAGGAATTGTTTTGATCCATCCAGCTTAGAGACTCCCGAGTAATATGAACAATAGACAGGGGGAGTTTATGCAATAGTTGTGACAGACCAAAGAACCATCCTTAGAGCATCTTGTAGAGTTTGAGAAGACAGATTTAGAGCAATCAGTTAGCATAAGTATAGTTTGATAGTATAATGATAAATGAGTTAGAATTATGGACAATTGTGCAAGTAGAGTCTTGGAAAGTATGGACAAACATGGATTCATAAGAACACTTAGTAGGTTTGGATAGATATATGATACTGGACGAGAGCATGGATTCATAGATTGGTTCAGAGAGTGGTTCATAGACAAAGGAACATTATCGTAATATATGATAATTACATAGGAAATGGATCAAACAATGCTAATGGATTACAAATTGACAGATATTTTTTGGAAACAGGCAGTGCATAGAACAATTCACATTCAAAACAAAGTAATGCTCAGAAACAACACCGACAAAACTCCATACGAGCAATGGAAAGGAAGACTAGCAAATGTGAAGCACTTAAGAGTTTTTCGAAGAAAATGCTACATCAAAAGAGAAGATGGAAGAATGGGAAAGTTTGACTCTCATGTGGACAAATGAGTACTTATTAGTTACTCAAGTACAAGGAAAGCATACAAGTGTTACAATATGAGATTGAATAAAATTGTGGAAAGCATCAACGTAACAATTAATGAAACAGACATAACATAATCAATGGAAGAAGAAAACGAATCAATGGAACAACCTTCCGAAGAAGAATCAAAAGATGAAAAGGAAGTAGAAGAAGAAGATGAAGATAATCCAATAGAAACAAAAGAGCAAGTTCAACAAGTGTCTCCAAAGACACCCAGTAACTGAGTACAGAAGAATCATCCTTTAGATCAGATTATCGGAAATAATGATGCAGGAGTTGAGACTAGAAAATGAATCTGTTCACCAGAACAAACACACCTAGCATTGTTATCTACAATTGAACCAACCTATTTTGAAGAAGCCAAAAATGATGAATTTTTGAATAAGGCCATGGATGAAGAATTGGATCAAATAGAGAAAAACGACACTTGAGAATTGGTTCCAAGACCAAAAAATAAGAATGTGATCCACAAAAAATGGGTTTTTAGGAATAAATTAAATGAAGATGGACAAGTTACAAGGAACAAAGCTAGATTGGTATGTAAAGGATATGCTCATATTGAAGGAATTGACTTTGAAGAGACATTTTCCCCAGTTGCCAGAATGAAAGTAATCTGTTTTCTTTTAGCTTATGCATGCTCCAAAAATGTTAAAGTATATCAGATGGATGTAAAATCATCGTTTCTGAATGGGGTACTTGAAGAAGAAGTCTACATTGAACAACCAGAAGGATTTCAGTTGTCAGAGAACACACATTATGTGTGTAAATTAAAGAAGGCCTTGTATGGTCTAAAACAGGCTCCTAGAGCATGGTACTCTAGATTGAATAAGTATCTGCAATAGGCAGGGTTCAGAAAAAGAAGTGTAGACAACTTGTACATCAAGGTAAGTCAAGGTAATATTTTATTAATTGAAGTTTATGTTGATGATAATATTTTTGGTAGTGATGATGACAGGTTAAGCCAAAAATTTTCAAAAGATATGCAGAAATAATTTGAAATTTCGCTACTTGGAGAACTATCCTTCTTTCTGGGACTTCAGATATGTCAAAGCAACCAAGGAATTTTTATTTCTCAAATCAAGTATATCAGAGAAATGATAAAGAGGTTCATAATGGAATATTGCAAACCAGTTGTCACTCCCATGCAAACCAGTTGCAAGTTGAGCAAAGATGATGACTCAAAGTCTACAGATCAAAGGCAATACAGGTCAATGATTGTCAACCTATTGTATGTGACAACATCCAGACCAAATGTAATGCATGTAGTTGGNATGTATTAGTAGTGAAGAGGATTTTCATATATCTCAAAGGAACATAAGAGTTTGGGCTAAGGTATCCAAAAGGAAAGGATCTATCATTAATTGCCTACACAGACAGAGATTGACCAAGCTGTATTGATGACCAACAAAGAACCAATGGAGAAACATTCTACTTGGGTGAGTGTTTAGTATCATGGATGAGAAACAAACAATCATCAGTATCTCTATCTACATCTGAGGAAGAGTATATTGCGACAACAACATGTTGTACACAGGTTCTTTGGATGAAACAAACTTTGACAGATATACAGGTTTAGTATGATGAGTCCATTCCAATATATTGTGATAATACAAGCGACATCAATATCTAAAAAAACCTAGTGATGGACTCCAAGACAAAGCACATTCCAATCAAGTATCACTTTCTACGGGAATAGGTTGCATAAAATAACATCAGAGTTGAGTATGTGGGCACAAAATAACACATGGCATACATCTTTACAAAACCACTTCCATGGGAAGCCTTTGAATATCTTCGCCAAAGACTTGGAGTTATCTCTACTCCAAAATGAATTCTTTTTGAAAGCTTTTTGAATGCTTATCTTATATTTCTTAGATGTAGACAAGGAAGCACCATAAGAGGACAGTTCAGTTAGGGGGAGCAACCACAGATGGAAAGATACCTTTTCCATTGATGACAAAGGGGGAGAGATTTATCAGATGCAGAGGACAAAGGCATGGTTCCAGGGGGAGCATATTTATCAAATGCAAAGTAAAGATGCATGGTTCTAGGGGGAGCATGAGTGATATGATTTTAATATTGCATCAAAGTGTTGCCATCAATGCCAAAGGGGAATATTGTTGATTAAGGTTGGTTGTCATTGATGCCAACCCTTGAAGAAATCCCCATAACACAAAGGTTTGGGTAATGGAACCAAGATTTATTGATGTAAATATGACTCATTATTGTTTTTTCATGGTTTATAAGAAGTAAATATGGATGAACTCCAAAGTGGTCCCCTTATGGTGATTTCCCTCACGGGAAGACGCTTTGAGGAGTAATAGAACCCATGCTTAATTATGGAATAATGAGATAAAGGACATTGAATTTTTTAGGGAAACTATCCTATATGGATAGTTCTTTTCATGCCATTTCTGGTGGTATGTGGAACGTCACATAAACCCTCACGGTTAGAGAGTTATGGCCATGAGAAGTTGGAGACCCCAGGTTTGGGTAATGGACCCAAGTTTGTTTGATGGGTAATGGTATGAGTAATGATATTTTTTCAGATAATACTATTTTATATGGATATTACATGTCATACCATTTCTGTTGGTATGTGGAACGTCACATAACTCCTCACGGTTTGAGAGTTATGGCCTTATGAAGTTGGAGGACCCTCATATGTCATCTAGAATCCCCAAAAAGTCAAAGTAGTCAAAGTGGTTTAAGAGATTTTAAAAGGTAAATAATAAAGTGAAGTAATGAGTGTATTATAATTCAAAGTGAATACAAAATAAATTATTTCAATAATAAATTTAATGAAGAAATTAGAAGTGTGTTAACCCTAAAATAAGGAAAGTCGGGCCAAGTGACCTAGAAGATGTTTTTAAGGAAGCTACTTGGAGAGTATAAATAAGAGGAAAGGCTCTCTCATTTTATATACACTTGAGAATATTGAATATCTATAAGTGTCTTAGACAACTAGGGATATATAAGCCGACATGTTGAGGGAAGGTGAAGAAAATAAGGTCGAAATTCAAGGAAGGATAAATTCTTTTGATGGTGCTTTCTAAGGTATGTTATTTACAGGTCATCTGACCATTTTCTCTATAACTATTTTTCTATAATGATTAATACTATGAAATTTCTATGTCATTGCTAAAACATATCCAAGTATCTGTGGTAAAAAATTCATCTTATGGGTCGTTGTATTTTTGGAGTTACACTCCGTGGAAAATAGGGTTTGTGGTTAGTCTTGAAACTAGTCAACAACAGGTGTTTCGGGTAAAAACGTCATAACTTCTTCACACCAAATCCAAATTCAGTGAAACAAAATGCGTTGGTTAGGGTACAGTATTTAGTATGATGTGTAATTGTTTCATATCCATTTATATAATATTTCATGCAGGGCTCTCTATACAAGGTTGCTCTCTAGAATAAGCCAAAATTCAACAAGGTATGCCATTTTTTCTATAACTCCATTTCTAAGAGGTTCCAAGTAGTGAAACCTAGAGGAATTGCATAAAACACACTAAAGAACATTGTTGATCAGTTTCATATCTTTATACATTATAGGTTCAAAGTTATGATTACTTCAAGTTAGGGTTGTTGACTAATCCAAAACTAGGCATGTGAGACTAAATAAAATTTTGATGAAAATGATAGTCTCTTGTTGTTAAATTTGAGGAAGGTTTGAAGGAATGTGATCATATACAACAGTTCTACTATAGAGATAAAAATCAGATTTGGATTATGAAATTGATGAGGGATTTTGTTTGAGTTACATGTTGAGTACATGGTTGAGACAAGTAGTTGATGAGTTGGCACATACATGAGGTGTATAGTTGATGATGTTGGTACATATTGATGAGTCATAGTTGATGATTAGTTGACACACATGATTGGTACATACTTCGTACATGGTTGGATGCACTTGTTTATGGTACAGGTTGATTACAGGTTGTTTGGTACAGGTTGGTGCATGGTTGATGCACGTGTTTATGGTACAGGTTGAGGTATAGGTTGATGCATGGTTGATGCATGGTTCATATTTATTGGTACAGGCTTTTAGCAGTATGTATCACAGTGATAGTGTGACAGTGGTTTCATCATTCTACTTCTACTTCAGGGCAGTTGGATGGGGCAAGGATAGGTGGTTGTAGCCAACTTCCGATTGTAACCAGAGAACATAGGGGGTTGTAGCCTCCTTCTGGTTGTAGCCATAGAAATGGGGAGTTGGAGCTTCCTTCAGGTTGTAGCCTGAGAAACTAAGGGGTTGGAGCCTCCTTCCAGTTGCAGCTGGAAAACAAAGGAAGTTGGTGCTTCCAATGAATGTAATTCTTCAAGACATATAAGAAAAGACATTCTGTGGTTTTCTCCTGATTTGGGTTTCCACGTAAAACATTGGTGTACTGTGTATGTGTATGATTGTTCATGTGTTCATTGCTTATTTACTCTGAAGTTATTGTATGATAATGCTCCACTGATATAACACTTGGATTATATGGTTAAAAAAGAATAAATTGATTTATTATTGATTCAACACAAATATGGTACTAACAAGTAGCAAGAAAAAATTAAAAAATAACATACTACATTATTGATAATGTAAATTAACTAAACGTAATTTATTTGAGTTCTTCACAATTGAATGTATTCAATGGCTTAAAGAACTGCAAATAGATTACCATGAGGTAAATGCTAAGAATATGCTCAACTAGTATTCTATATATACTTTGATTCAAAATAAATTTTTAGTTACCTCTATCTTTGTAACACAAGTCCATCAGGTACCAAGTGTATTATTTCCTTATGCTACATGGTGTTGAGGTATGAAAATTTCATCTTTGTATTAAAAATATATTTCAAGCAGACAATATCTTATTATACCTTCCTACCAGGACATGCTATATAGAAATAAATATGTTGGTTGACTGCATATTAGTCCATTTGTTGACGAAAAATTTGTGAAGTGTTCACATGGTGTGACATTATACATAGATTTATTTTTTAATTATTTGAAATCATTTTTGGATGATTTTTTTTTTGTTGAAATGAATCTGTTACTTCCAAGATGATGGTGGTTCATAAAAAGACATAAGGTGGATGGGTTCTCAAGAAGAGAGAAGACTATCATATATATGCTCGTCTACAATGGTCTGTGGTTTTTAATGTGTTTAATTGTTGGGTCGAGCTCAGGTATGGCTAATAATTTCTAGCAATTAATAATCTCAACACGAAGGGGTAGAAAATAGTTAATGATGTAAGATCATGGGAATTGTTGAAATTCATCTCCTGAAAAATTTATGCTTCATCCTGGACACCTTATCACAGTCTTTGCATCTCACCAAACTTTATCATGTTGCCTGGCCACCTCGTCACCACCTCACCTCCTTGGCACCTATGCATAGTGCTAAATATTCCAACTCTAGAGAGAATTTCAAGGCAATTTCATTTCATTTGAAGAATATTTCATGGGAAGTTGAAGAAACTATCTCAACATTGAAGCAGAATTCATCTAAAATCTAGCCTTCATGGCGTTAAGCTCGCTTCTCTTTATTACATCTTCATTCTGGACTTGACCCAAAATCCTTGCGAATTCTCTAGTATGGAATTTGTCTAAGTGTTAATCTGTCACGAAGTGAGAAGAGAATTAGAGGTATCGAAAGAGGTATGGTATCCCTGCGGACACACGAACCCGTGGTAAGAAGTGGAAAATCAGCCAAGTCATAAGGATTGATTGGGTAGACGAGGGGATGGAGTTCTAAGTGTAAACGAAATATGGGATCACCCAAACCCACAGTGAAATTTTCAAATTTTATTAAGTGTCAAGACTTCGCAAGTGTTAAGGATACCATAGAGTTGATGACACATGAGAAAATGACCGCGAACACACGGTGATATCTCAAAGAAAATTACTAAGTATATGTGCATAATGGATACAGTGGAACAACAAGATGCCTTTTAGGGGGGGAACAAGTTATAACATGAATGAAATTGACTCATGAAACTGCGATAAACTTAAAAAAATATTCTAAGTACGTGATCAAGTTAAGGGTGGAAAAATGCGAGTGTATTTATGAGGCCAAAGAAGTTTGAAGGAATGAAATGAAGACCTTAGACTCACGTTGAAATATTTTTAACGGTCAAGATATAATTTGAAGATAATCGGACAATGGTTGGGCATCGAAGCTATGATTCTTGAGCTAACATAATTCTCTTCATTGTCATGCCATTAATAGTCTTCCTGCTCAAATATTTTGAACGGGGGCACGGGAATTAGTTATGAGGAATTTGTGGAAAACGGAGTCCATGTATTCACTCAAGAATGTATATAAAAAAGATATTATGAATTCATAAGAAATCAGAAATAAAATATTTTTGATAAAATTTTGAATAACAAAATGATGGATTTGTTAAATTCTTTTATCCTTAAAAATCTTGTTGCATACACATTTTGATGAACCACGAACATAACTCAGCGTAAGAAAAATTTAGCAAGAAGATTAGTAAACCAAGACATGGATTATGTCTAAGGGACCTACAATTATGAAGATGAAGGTATAAAATTTGGTATGGGCATGGATACTGTAGTAACATAATCCAATGGGCATGGAGAATATGGAAAGGATGCAAGCATGAACTTGGTAGAGACCATACAAAAATTGCAGAGGGATATCCAAAGTTATAAAGATGACAACGAAAAGATTATGAAAGGCAAGGAATGACAAAAAGGCTTTAACATCAAGTTAATGTAGAGCTTGGACATAATAGAGAAGAAGATGGATACAAAGATAGAGTCAAGAAAATCAGGGAGTCACTAATCTCATGATGAGAGGAGAAGAACCTGAAGTGTTGGTAGGCATCACCATTACTTCTCAAGGAATTCAACTAGGAAAACACATAGTAGTTCAATTCCATCCCCTTTTAGGAAGCATAAGAAGAAGTTCGGGGTGGATGAGCTACAGAGAGAAATGAATAAAATCAAACCACCTACATTTGATGGTGAACATAGGAATGATGAGGATGTTGAGACATGGCTGTTGGGAATGAGAAAATATTTTTAATTTCATAATTACTCTTCACAAATAGAAGGAATAATTTCCATATCTCAACTCAAAGGAAAAACATCAATGTGGTGGGATCAGTGTATGAAAGTGGAACACATTGACGAGAAAAATGATACTTGGAGAGAATTCAAAAGGTATTTTCAAAAGAATTACTTAACCAAATCACACTATGATAAGAAAATGAAGGAGCTATTTGAACTCAAGCTTGGGAGTATGACCATAGATGAGTGTGAAATGAGGTTCTTAGAGCTGCTAAAATATGTTTGTTCATCAACGATGAACAAGTTATGATTCAAAGACACCTGAGTGGGATTCCATCATTTATCAGTGACAAGATACAATATGATGATCCTGAGATATTAGAATAAACCATAAGGAGAGTTAAATTCCTTTATGATCAACATAGAGGAATACCAACTTTCCCAAATGCGTTGGAAGACAATAGGAAGAGAAATATGGAACAAAGGAGAAATAAGGACAACCAACTTTTAAGGAATAAAAGGTGATTGAGATAATGGGGAAAAGACAAAGGAAACCACATATTCAATGTTGGGGTTGTGGGGAAGATCATATGTATATATATTTCCCTTAAAGAGGTAAAAAAATGAGGACTATTCACAATGTACAACAAGATAAAACAATGGAAGACATGGGAATAAATGTGCCTAGGATCTACACAGCTCTAGATAACAAGCAAGTTGAGTTTCAATAACATATGATTGAAGTGGAAGGTAGGATCAACAACCAACCCATTGTTATTTTGATTGATCTAGGAGATAATCATAGTTATCTATATCCTAACATGGTGGAAAGATTTCATTTTCCAAGAAGCAAGCTTGCTAAACATTGGATGGTGCAACTCACTATAGGATCTAAAAATAAGATTAATGATATGTTAAAGACATGCGCAATGGACATGAATGGATTAATCGTCAGGGCACATTTGAATATCAAACCTTTCATCTCATATGACTGCCTAATCAGTATGGACTGGTTCAAACAAAATCATGTTCTAGACTATTATAATAAGTATTTTACCTTCTTGGATGCAGAAGGCGGCCTGAGGAAAGTTCAAGGTATTCCAAGAGTAGTAACCATCAAAGAAGTTTCATCCTTGCAACTGAAGAGAAATTAATGGAAAGGATGTCAAGTATTTGCAACACATATGGAGAAGGAAACTGAGGATAAAGTACCAAGTATTGAATATTATGCAATTCTAAAAGAGCTTGAATATGTATTTAAAGAAATTCGAGGGTTTCCACCCAATAGATATTTATTTCTCCATAAATATGATGACTGGAGAAACCCCAGTATCTAAGAATCCTTATATGATGAGTACACTAGAGTTGAGGGAGTTGTAAAGTCATGTAGAGGAAATTCTAAATAAGGGATATATATGCCCAAGTGTATCAACTTAGGGTGCCCTAGTATTATTTGTGAATCAAAATGATGGAACATTGAGGATTTGCATTCACTTCAGACAATTGAACAAGGTAACTATGAAGAAAAAGTATCATTTCCCAAGGATAGATGATCTCTTTGATCATCTGAAAGATGTTGAGGTATTCTCTAAGATTTATCTCAGGTCATTTTATCACCAGGTAAGAATTAAGGAAGAATATATTGCAAGAATTTCTTCAGAACAAGGTATGGCCATTATGAGTTCATGGTGATGCCATTTGGGTTATCAAATGAACCATAATTATTCATGTAATTAATTAATGTTATTTTCAAAGAATACTTGGATAAGTTTTCCATTGGATATTTGGATGACATACTTATTTACTCAAAATCTAAAGATGAACATGAGAAACACTTGAGGATGGTGCTACAAGTATTGAGAGAACATCAACTATTTGCAAGGTTGATGATCTAGGAGGATACATGATGACTCAAAAATAAAATTTATCCAATGCTCATGAAATCGGCATCATTGTGAAGATTTCATTTCCAGCTTTCCAATGTCACAAACGACACGTCAATATGACTTCATATGACAAATGTAGAACAAGATATGCCCATTATGAGTTCATGGTGGTGCCATTTGGGTTATCAAATGAACATGAATTATTCATGTGTTCAATGAATGTTATTTTCATAGAATACTTGGATAAGTTTGTCAATGTATTTTTTGATGACATACTTATTTACTCAAAATATGAAGAAGAACATGAGAAACACTTGAGGATGGTGCTACAAGTATTGAGAGAACATCAACTATTTGCGAGGTTGATGATCCGTATTATTTTCGGCACGAAATGAGAAAGGAGATGTAATAAATAAATGCACATAGATATCACAGATATCCAATAATATAACATAAATGTATCAGAGATGCAACCATAAACACAGAGATACAATAATACACGTTTTCTATTAATGAAATAAATGTACAGAGACTGTAAAAATATAGAGCGAAAGACTCGCTAGAATGGTGGCAGCTTATCTCTGAGAAAAGATGTGACGGCTAGTCACATTCACAAGAATATTATTTTACAATGAGGCTTCAAAGGCCTTTTTATCATAAATAAAATCCAAAACCCTAACACCAGAAGATGAAAAGCCAACATTTTTTTGGACCCCGTTTTGGGTAGTTTGGTGTATCAACTTCCCGGGGGCGTAACTTTTTCATACGATCTCCATTTGGGGTGCACAATAGCTCGTTGTAAATTTATATTAAAGTATAATCATTTAGGGGGATAAATCAACGCCTTTGACCATCATTGAGAATATCGATCCCGGAAAACCTTCATTTGGGCCCTCAAAATGGCCTCGGAAGTTAAAAATTACTAAAAATAGTAAATTACCAAAATTGCTAGAAAATTGTCTTGAGCCAGTTGTAAAAGGTGGGTGGCCACTGATATCCACCTGGATCAATATTCCCTCCTTAGGAAGAAATGGTCTCCATTGCATTGATTTTCCAGGGGAGAGAGAAAATCATTTATTGAATCTGCATCTTGATCAGTTGTTTGCCTTGCTGGAGAAGTTGTGTTGCATAGCTTGTTGAAGCCAACATGTGGTTGGTGCAATGAGATATGAGTGGCTATCTCATTTTTTTAAATCTCTTTTATATATCTAAGTGGGTTACATATTCTTTAGTCATTTCATATTCTTATCTCATCAACCATAAGCCTTTTGGCGTTCATCAACAACCATTTAACAACTATGCTAGTATATTTAAATGTGGGTAGTGGTAGATTTTTATGCATAATATGGCATATATTATATATAAATGTGGATAGTGGTGGATTTTTATGCATAAAAGGCATAAAAAATATTGGAACCTCTAATCTCTCTAGCGCCAATGATTAAACCTCATTCTGTTAACCAAAGTGTCAATGTTTTCCGACTTGCAAGGGATTCAAAAAATTATTATTTTGTTTCTAAATATGCATTACATAAAGGCATGAATCCCTCCATATCCTTGGAAAACCCACATATTAAGCACATAGATTATTCCACAAGATTGTTTTGTGGTATATTTAAATTCCATTTGACATTAATATCACTCCATCGCCACTTTAACATATTCATTGGCTATTTTTAGTGTACCATATATTTTATATGGTGGTTACTAATACTTAAAAAAGGGGGGTCAATATATATTGCATAAAAATAAGTCAAATCCCATTTCAAAGTTATGCGTTATGGTATTTAATCCATATATATTTCATTTCCACTTTTAAAAAGGCATCGGATCCCATGTGGAATAATTTGCTGATTTTTTAGTGATTTCTCAAGAACATGTAGTTTTTTTTCAATTTAGCATGAACTTGAACCATAAACAATGCAACAACATAAAATACAATAGCTGAAGTAAATCAATATCACAAGAAGAATAACTATTCACAAGACACAAGAAGTTATCTTGGGAAAATCCTTCTCAACCAAAGGAAAAACCCAACAACCCTTTACTATATTGCCAAGAAAAGAGTCTTCACACCATAAACCCTAGCGCACACAAGAGGGTTCACTATGTCCAAGAAAGCTAGCACATAAGAATAGGTGTGCACAACATTTCAGATCTCCACAATGTGTTATGAGAGAATGATATATGATCCTCAATGGGGATGTATCTCTCTAATATATACATGACATAACTCAATGAATAGACATGTCTAATGACACAATTTGGTCGACTTGTACAAATCAATAATACAATTAGTCTTTTACTTAATATTAATTGTCTTTACACAGTAGGCCGACTTGTGCCCTTCACAATAAAAATTAGGGTTTTACAATAGTCTTACTCTTTGAAAATATAGAAAGAGGTCTCACACACATCCTCTAGTTCTCTGCCACTAGGGAAAAGTCCACATGTGCTCAACCACAAGGGACGTGACTCTCAACATATCAACCTAACTAAATCCACATGAGTAAAAATTGGAGAGCCATCTCAGGTTGACTCAACTAAGTCCATAGGAGTATGAAACGAGGCCATCTCAAGTCATCTCAACTCAATCCATAGGAGCATGACAAGAGACCAACACAATTCATCTCAACTAAGTCCATAGGAGTATGACTCACCTATGACATAGGCATTCTCATAGATCATCTCAACTTAGTCCATAGGAGTACGATCTGGAGAATGTCTCATGAAGCTGAAATCATCAACACTCCCTCTTAGCCAGGGAGGCATTATCCACCAGTCCAAGTATCTCACGAAAGTACTCGAACTTCATTCTGGAAAGCAGTTTGGTGGAGACATCTGCAACTTGCTTGTGTGTAGAAAGGTAGTGCACATGTACTAATTTTCTTTGCACCATATCTATGATGTAATGGTATTTGATCTCCATGTGTTTCTATTTATCATGAAACATAGGGTTCTCTTAGAGCTTCACACAACTCTGGTTATCGCAATAGATAATAGTGGAATCCATCTCATGTCCAAATATGTTTGCAAGGAGATTGCGAAGCCACATTCCTTCGTGGACTACCACACATAATGCAATGTACTCTTCTTATGCGATACTCAAAACCATAGATGTTTGTTTCCTTATGAACCAAGAAATCATGGTTGATCCCAAAGTAAAACAACAAACAAAGGTGCTCTTCCAGTCCATTTCCCTCCCTTCCCAATCTGCATTGACATATCCCTGAAATCTCATGTCTACATCGGAGGCATATCTCAGGCCATAACCAAATATGCCTCATAAATATCTTAGCACATGATTCTCTACTATCCAGTGTGTCTATCTCAACTAACTCATAAACTGACCGAGTACACTCACTACATAGCATATATCAAGTCTGGTGTCAACTAGATACATCAATGATCCAATCAGTTGTATGTAAAGATGTGGATCAATCTCACTTGAATCAGAATAATTCTCATTCAGTCTCTTCAAATTCATCACCATCGGTGTAGGCATGGGATTGCAGTCTGTCATCCCAAATTTCTTCAATATGTCAACTATATATTTCCCATGACTCAGGAGAATCTCATCATTCCACTTCCACACTTCTAGTCCCAAGAAGTATTGCATCATACCAAGGCCCTTCATCTCGAATTTAGAAGCCAATGCACGCTTGCATTTAACAATAAGGCTTTATGAACTGATGAGAAATAAGCCATCAACATATAGGACCAAAATCAGGCACTCATTACCAACAATGTTGTAGTATAGGTTGGGATCAAAAACACTCTTGTTGAAGCCCAAAATCATTAAGTATCCATCAATATTCTCATACCATGGACGAGGTGCCTGCTTTAGTCCATATAGGGATTTCCTCAACCTGCACACATGAGACTCCTTCTCATGTATTAGAAATCCATATGGTTGCTCGATGTAAACTTCTTCCTCAATTTATCTGTTGAGAAATATTTTCTTCACATCCATCTGATGTAGTCTCCAACCCATGGATGCAGCAAGAGAAATAATCATATGGATGGAAGTGTATCGGGCAACAAGAGAAAATGTCTCCTCATATTCTATTCCCTCCACCTAAGAGAATTTTCTAGCCACAAGTCACACTTTGTACTTCTTGGCACTTCCATCAGATGCATGTTTGATCTTATAGATCCACTTGGAAGTCACTACATAATTCCCTTTAGGTCTCAGAACAATATACTACACAACATTCTTCATGATGGACTAATACTCTTCGGTCATGGGATCTTACCAAACCTGTTGACCTGCTGCTTCTCCATGGCAAGAAGACTCAGTATCAATGATGTGGTTCATAGATTAAACATAGATCAAAAATCTTTGTGCTCTCTTTATCTTTCAGAATGTACTATGAGGAGTTGCATGTCCCTATGCCTCCTGTAGAGTTTGTCAAGCCCATGCAGGCCTCTTCTGGCCTACTGCAATGTCTCTGGGAACATCATTTGGAGCTAAAGGATCAACTGGATTAGTAATTATCTCCCTCTTCATGAATGAAAGGGGAGAAGGTACTATCTCTTCTTTCTTCTCATTGCCAATATCCATATGATATTCTCTAGATCTGTAACGGCCCCTTTCGTTACGTCTCTAAACAACGAAGTACAATAAGAATTTTACAACATCACATAATTCATATCAATGCAAAAACACATGACATCATGACTGAAAGTGACGCATGATCAAAATATAACAAACTCTACAATATCATTGCTGAACGAAAATGCAATATATAATGCCAACAATCT
>JASDQU010277368.1:0-14920 GCA_032191745.1 Picea mariana | reverse complement strand
GACCCTTCCTTTATAGCTTTCTGAAACCCTAAATCACTGTTGAAACCCTAATTCACTGTTGACTTCTATTTTTATCTCATAATGACTTAAAAGCATTTTTAACCCTTGTTAGCTCAATGTCACTTTCCGAATATAATACCTGTGACTAGAGTGACCTATAGTAACCCTGTTTACCCCTCTTTGGCCCTGGCTATAGTCTAACGGGGTGGTTTAGACCATTAAGCTTCCTTTTCTGGAGCTTCTATTTGGAAAGGGACATTACATACATCGACTCATATGTAGAGGATTATATCATATTACAATGGCTACAGAGGTGGAGTTAACATAAACTATAAAAAAAATAGGTATCTAGACCTCATGGATCAAGCCTACGTCCTTATCTGCATGTCCAGGTCCCCCAAGATATTGTTTCACATTGACGCTTGTATCACTCCAGATGATATTTGGAAAAATTTAGAGGATCTCTTTGGAAATAAGGATGAAATGAGAGGTCACATGCTTGAGGTAGAGCTGAATTCCTTGGATCCAAGAAATTTTGACAACATCCATGACTTATTTACAAAGTTCAAGTCCCTTCTTATTCATATAAATGGATGTGGTATTGAAAAATCAAATGAACTTAAATAGTTGACCCTTTCTATTTTTCCAAAACTTGTTCTGGAGTATTTTGTGTTTGTCTCAACATTCCATATAGTGAGATTCACTTTGGGAGTAATGTAGAAAATGATGACATTGGATCAATTTATTGATTCCCTAATGCATGAGCCAAATAATCTCATCAAAATGGGGAAAATAAAAGGAACTAATGCACATGAAATTTTTGTGCATGAGAGGAGAAACACATTCAATCCAAATACCAAGAAGAAAGGAACAAGCATGGCACATTCTGAACATAAGAAGGAAGGAAATTTCAAACTGCTTGATGATTCATCTAGCTCCAAATGTGGAAAGGGAAAGAAAGGCAAGTCTAAATGTGGTTACTACAACAATGGATATCATCTCAAATAATAATGCATGAAAAATACAATAGATCTTATGGAAAATTCACTTCAACAAAACAATATCGTAGACTGCATTCCCGACAATGCCAAGAAGAAGTCAGGAGACTAACCGCTAGACAAAAGATGTAATTCCCATTCTTTAATTGATATTCATTCCTCTCTTGATGCATGGATATTGGATTTGGGCACATCCCATCGTATGGAATCCTTATAAAATGTTTTATATTGTATAATTGAATGCACACGTCCTCCATGGGTCCTCCCATCCTCATGGGAGATGATACCCCAGTTGAGGTCACTAGAAAAGGGAGAGTAAAACTTCAACATGGAATTTTTGAGCACTTATTTCATGTTCCAACACTCTCCATGAATCTACTCTATTTTTATCATATAACACATTTTGGCATAAGAAAAAGAGTTGATTTCACACCTTATTTTCTAGCCATATATGACATGCACGATAACTCGAAGATTGTTGTTGGTGAGGTAAATCACTAGTCTTGTGTGTATACATTCAATAAGTTTGTTGGTAAATATGATTATTTTTTATTACTCATGCATGATAATAATGATAATATATTATTACACGAGATATTTTTTCATCTAAACTTCAAATACATCGAACACAATAGCCAACAAGGAATGGTCACAAGACTGCCCAACATACACTTTTCGAAAGGATTTTTCCAAGGATGCATTGTTGGAAAATATCCTCAAGAGAATTTTGAGAAAGGGAATGCTTGTAGGGCCTCCTCTCCCTAATATATTGTCCAAAGTGATCTAATTATACCCTTTCTTCATTCATCCACCAATGAGGAGAGGTATATTCTCACATTTAATGATGATTTCTCATGATACACTTGGGTGTCTTTTCTCAGAAAGAAGTCTGAAGTTTTGAGCATCTCTAATACTTGAAAGATCATGTAGAGACTTGGTCTAGGAGGAATATCAAAATAATAACAAAACAAATGGGGGGAATAAGAGAATTCATATGTCTAGCATCTTTGTTTAGAGGCCAATATACAACTAAAGCATACAATACCTTACTCTCCACATAAATAAAAAATAGCCAAGAGGAAGAATAGATCCCTCAAAGAGGTGGCCATTTGAATGTTAATGGAAGGTATCTACCTTCCAAAAAAAAATCTAAGGCAGTTAACTATGATAACTACATTAAGAACAAATATCCTCACATATTTTTCAAGTACAACACTTGCTTTGAGGAATGGAGTGGAAGAAAATCAGAAGTCACCCACTTCCAAATATTTGGATGGCGTGCATGGGATCATGTACCTTATGAAAAAATGAAAGCATTAAACCCAAAAAGTACCACATGCACATTTGTGGAATATCTTGATGGTGTGAAGGGTTACCGACTGATTGATATGTCAATGGACAAGCTCATTATTGAGCGAAGTGTGTAGTTTGGGGAAAATCCCTTTCATGCATAATTAGAGTCACAAGTAGAGACATTTGCACTTCCTCTTGTGCCAAACATCAAAGATGATGAATCCAATAATTCATACCATGATTCATATATGAGCTATGACTATGGTTTGGAAGATGATGAGCCATAGTAGATTCCCAAGTGGGCACAAACCACCCTACAGGAAGAAGGTGACCTTATGGGGGATCTAGCAGATTAGAGGAGGATGAGGTCCAAGTTTGAAGATCCTCCTCTTACACTCGCAAATACTGAACCAGTGATTTTCATGTATTGCTATATGGTTCTATCTTCATACCTATAAACCGATCCAGAGGTTGCAGGGAATTCCTTCTAGGAAGTTGCTCTGTAGGAGGAGTACAACTCTCTCCTTGAGAACTAGACTTGGGATCTAATTTTGTTTCCTTCGAAAAAAATGATTTTTATATGCATATAGGTCTATAGGACCAATAAGGAAACATATGGATATGTGAGAAGGTACAAGGTAAGACCAGTTTCCAAAGGTTTTCAACAGATCCATCAGCTAGACTATGAGAAGGCCTTTTCTCCAATAGTAAAGATGGACTCCATCCGATTGGCCCTTTCCAGTGTAGAAACTATGGGGTGGGAATTTCCCCATATAAATGTGAAGAATGTATTTCTTCATGGGGATATATAAGAGGCTATTTACATGGATTATCCCCAAGGGTTCATAAAGAATTCATCCTTATAATTCCAATTGAAAAAATCACTCTATGTCCTCAAGAAGGTGCCTAGAGCATGATATGCGAAGATGGATGCTTATTTTATTTCTTGGCATTTTTTTAGATGTAAATTAGATCCAAACATATACATGATGAGAAACTTAGACTCCTTACTGATCCTAGCTCTATATGTTGAAGACCTCTTGATCACAGGAAGTTTATCCTCCACAATTTCAATGGTCATAGGCCTACATGTATTATTCTACATTACCACCCAAACAAAAGACTTTGAACAAGATTTGGACATTCAAAATTGCATCGATATGTTATTTTTCAGAGGTGTATGATTTTAAGGAACTAATTTCATGGTGTGTCTACAAATTTGATAAGGAAAAGATAATTATTCAGTTACAGGGAGAATCACCCATATCTTTATCTCTCTCAATATTTAAGAGAATGTTCAGATTCTATGAACCACCAATGGTTTTCAATACTGCAGAAGTTGAGATTTATTGAATGCAGAGAAAGGATGATTTGAAATTCTACATGATTACCATGAAGAATCAATAATTTTTTCTAAAGACCTCTCAAATATTCAGGTATATTCATCAAAAAACCCATACAGAGAAATGACATGGTTATTTTCCTGGATAACTAGATAGGAATCCATAGCTATTGTCCCTAATATTGCTTTGCATATACTACATTTGTTAATTCATGAGAATTCCATTTTCAATTTGGTCAAGTATTATTTCAAGTGAGTTATCTTTTCAGCTGGGAAATTTTCATAATATTATTTTTTTTACATTTATTCATATTTTATTTTTGTTGTGACTTACATCACATGTTCGAAGGCCTACCCTTGGCCCAAAAGGCTACCTATAAATTTGACCTTGTACAAATGTGGTACCCTATAATCTAGAAACAAAAAGTTCCATATACCTTCTATGAAGTGCACAATGTTGAATGGTGTTGTAAATGATGTCAAATTAAGTCATTGGTGATCAAAATGAAGAATCCTATGGGTTTAATTGAAGGAGTCTCCAAAGTGGTCCCCTTATGGAGTATATTTAAGAATGTCCCTGAAGAGAAGATGATTTGAAGAACACCTAAAACTTCAAGAGTAGAAGCCTACAGATGTCCAAGATAAATATTGCAAGATGGATATTATTGAAATTATTATTTATGGTCAATTTGGATACCCTATATTTTATAGAATATTTACCATACATAACTAAATAAAATGGAATCAAAAGTTACATTGTTGTAAATATTATTCCTAAAATTTTCTAATGATATATGGAAGTCCCTCTAACTCCATAGGAATGAGGAGATATGGATTTTTCCGTCAGACAACCCAACTAGAAAATCGAGAACAGTTCATCAAGGTCGGCCTAGAAACTAAAAGTTGGGACAAAAATACTATAAATACATGGTGTGTTTTCACATTTTTAGTATATCCAAGCTTGTGATATATTAGCACAAGTTTGGTAGCAAAGGAGCTGAGAGGATAAGGAGCTATTATGAAGGATATTTTCTAGTCTTATGGTGATGATTTGATCAATTCTATGGGTTCGCTATAGTATGGAAGGTTGATTCTTTGCACAGGGTTCTATGTGGTCGTTGTGGGTTATGTGTGGACCCATGTCGACCTAGGATCTCTATGTTGACCCAGTTTCATGATGATGATGTTAATCCCTAAATCATGTCACATTACCCCTTAATTGGGGCATATTAGTTATTATTATTTTATTTTATTTATGTCGGCTTGGGTCCATTAGTTGTAATTGTACCCCCTAGTCTTCTATATATACCAAGGGGACCTTTTCGTTTGGAATCATCTTGTATTTGTGAATTCATATGATGTATAAGGATGTTTCCCCCTCGAAGAGGCTTATTATCTAAATTTCTCTCTTTTTCAAGGCGTGTAGCACTTACTATGAGGGTTTTTTATGCTATTTGGATATTTGGTTCTTAGTATTTGGTGTCAAATCTAGACAATCCTCGGGATTGGCTTCTTCAAAACAAGTCTTCTTGGAATTTTCACTACAAACTTGTTTTTGGAAGGTTTGAGGATCTGAAATTTATATGGTGTTAGGAGACATGTACATATAACTTTGGTCCAATTTTTAGATCTTGGTTCACTATATGTTTGGAGATACATTATGTCCAAGTTAGGGTTTTTGACTAGTCATGAAACTAGACTGAAACAGGTCTTCTTGGATTTTTCGCTCCCAATTTTTTTCGGCTTGGTTTCAGGTTCTAAAATTTGTACAGTACGAATAAGGAATAGAGAAGTAAATTTTTTTCAAATTTCATCCCTTGATTCACAGTACTTTTAAATTTATTCTTTGAGGAAATTAGGGTTTTTGGTTGGTCCATAATTCAGTCTAAAATAGGTGTTATTGGAAAAACTATTATATATGAAGCTACATAGCTCCAAATTGAGTGATACTTATTCCATTGGTTATATTATGGACCAATTTTTTATTGGTGTAAATTTCAAGTTCTGAAGTGAAGACAGTGTCATGAGGCAGGATGTACACGTTCTCCCTCCTAAAAGGTAAAAAATCAACACATCTTGGGACAATTATCATAAAATTATCTAAGAGAATCCAATATTGTTCTAATCTATGGGGTTGGAAGGAAGACACATTAGGATACCTCAGGAAAAAAATGTATACTTAGAAGGGATGAAATTGTAGAGCTACATCATAAGAAAGGTGGACTAGCAAAATAGTCTCCAAATTATGGTTTAAAAGGTGCGTTTGTTTGAAAATTTGCATATATCTTGACTATAATATACAATTGGGGTGATTCAAAAAGTGAAATAAAGTGGGATAAAAGGAGTATCACATAAATTTGGGAGAAACATAGGGATTTTTAGGTACATACATATTCCATTGTCTCTAAATGTAGGATTTGTCATTACTTGACAGCATTACAACCTGGGGAGAATGTGGTTCTTCCACGTACAATAACATGTATTTGAGCTCCCACGTACCTGGTGTATATATAAAGACCCCTTATAATCTTGATACCAACCGAGTAAACCATTTGGTCATATTGTTTCTATAGTACACCGAGAAAAACACTCAGGGAGATCACTCTCTAGTACCTACGTAGTCAGATAGTATGGCTAAGGACATGGTCAATCCTCCTTAGTTAGTGCCCTGATATATTGGGATGAGTACTATTTTTGGACCCCAAATGTATATCAAAGAACTATAGCACCTGACACTCCCTTGTCTGTGAGGACATTTTCCTAAGACAATTAGGAATTCCTACTTGTAGTGATACTTGGCCAACATGAAACCAAAAATAGTAACTTATACACCAAATAATCCTTCAGAAAGTCCTACTTTGACTCTTGATTAAGGTGAATAAATGCACAAGGAAATAAATTATTTACAACAAAAGGAAGTAACAAAATATGAACTATAAAGGATGATGGATTCAACTGAAGCTAAGCTGGAAGCAATAATGGATACTAAGATAGATGGTTTAAAATGTGATATCATGGAAGGGTTGAAAAAGTTGTTAATAGAGAGGCCACATGGAAGTAACAATGTATCCCATGAAATTCATGATGAAGACACACAGAAGATGAATGAAGACTAGAGAAATTCCAGCTTTAGGTTGAAGACCAACCACTTTCCTAAGATTGATATGAGGAAGTTTGATGGCAACGATCCAGTCACATGGGTACTCCATATGGAGAAATGTTTTGATCTGGATGATGTGCCCCACACACAAAAGGTACAAATTGTGTCTTTATATTTAGAACCCAATCAATTTGTGTGGTATCAATGGCTTTGTTCTCAAAAATCTCTTGTCACTTGGACAATTTTTAGGGAAGAAATGATAACACACTATGAGGATACAAGGAGTAATACCTTCTTCAACAAATTGATAAATCTCAAGGAAAAGGGTTCAGTTGCAGAGCAAATTGAGAACTTCCAAGGATTGAATATAAAGGTAAAAGATATTCCAGATGATCACCTGACTTATGTTTTCATAGGAAATTTAAAGGATAAAATTCAACATGAGGTTCACCTTTGAGAACCCAAATCATTGGAGAATGTGTTCAGAGTGGAAAGAAATGTTGAAAGTAAAAATATGTCTATAGCTACTAGAAGGACCACCCTTAACATCTATCGAGAGAATATGTTTCCTTCTTTTAAACCACCTCAACCTATAAGGTTGACATCTTAACAATTGGAGGAAATAAAAGAAAAAGTTTTATGATTTAATTGTGACAACAAGTATAGTAAGGGACATAAGTGTGGTGAGAAGAAATCATTCTACATAGATTATGAAGAGGAAGAAGAACAAGAACCCTCTCAATATGAATATGTAGAAGAGATTTCTTCTGAAGATATGACTCCCACCATATCATGTCATGCATTGGATGGAATTATCACTCCTCAAACCCTCAAGATCGAAGCATGTATAAAAAAGAAAAAGGTAATAATGCTAATTGATTATGGTAGTACTCATAATTCCATTCACTTTAAATTAAATAAATCTCTTGATTGATTTATATATCTAGTGCCAGAGTTTCAAGTAATGATTGGAAATGGAGGAAATATCAATTTCTCAGTAAAATTCCATAAGATCAATCTTACTATGGGGCCATATGTAATGGATAGTCCAATGATTGTTATACCCATGGGTGGTACTGATGTCATATTAGGAGTACCATGGTCACAATCATTGGGAACAATGGATATTAAGTTTCAAGAACTTTTCATGAAATTTTTATTGGAAGGGAAGGAAATTGAGCTAAGGGGTATCACAGGGAAACCCAGTAAGGTGGTAAGCTCTAATAGAATGACAAAATTATTGAAAAAAGGGCAGATCATAATTGTACAACTATACTCACTAGATGTTCAAACATATAATCCATCTATAGCCTTAAATATCAAAGGGATCAATGATAAACATTCCAAAGTATTTGAAGAAATTCCTAGAGTTATTCCACCCAATCTTGATCATCATCATGCTATTCATTTAATTCCTAGGAGTTTTACTTCTAACATCAGGACTCACATATACCCTTATGCCCAAAAGAGTGAAATTGAGCATATGGTTGAAGAAATATTAGATATTGGCATTATTAGATGTATCCAAAATTCTTACTCAGCACCAATAGTAATGGAACTTAATAAAGAGGGTTCATGGCGTATATGCCCAGATTATAGAGAGATCAACAATCTCGCCATTAAATATAAGTTTCCCATTCCCATCATTGATGAATTGTTAGATGAACTAAATGGAGAAATCTATTCACAAAGTTGGATCTCCATTTAGGGTATCATCATATTAGAATGAAGGAAGAAGATATCCAAAAAACAACATTTAGAACTCATGAAGGCCATTATGAAGTTTTGGTCATGCATTTTGTCCTTACAAATGCACATTCCACATTCCAAGGGTTGATGAATTCCATTTTTAGTCCCTTCCTTCAAACACTTGTGTTACTATTTTTTGATGATATACTAATCTATAGAAAGTATTGGGAAGATCATGTTTGACATGTTGAAAGGGTGCTACAACTACTAAATGAGAAACATATATATGCCGAACCATCCAGATGTTTCTTTTGGTTGAGGAGGTAGAGTATTTGGGTCATATTGTATCTCATGAAGGTGTCAAGGTATACCCTAACAATATTAAAGCCATGATGGACTGGCCTATTCCAAAAACATTGACGAATCTTAGAGGATTTTGAGGTTTGATAGGTTACTACCGCAACTTTGTTCATAACTATCGAAGAATAGAAACACCTTTAACTACATTAACTAAGAAGGATTCATTTTCATGGACACTAAAGGAAACTCAATATTTTGAATAACTTAAAGAGGAAACGTGAAAAACTCTTTTCTTGACCACACCAAACTTCACAAAAACCTTTATTATGGAATGCGATGCCTCGGGAAATTGCATTGGTGTTTTTCTAATGCAAGAAGGAAGGCCCCTTTCTTTTGAAAATCGACCAATCAAGGGAAAGGACTTACATAAACCCATTTATGAGAAGGAAATGATGGAAATACTACATGCATTGAAGAAATGACACCCTTACCTAATAGGTAGGAACTTCAAGGTCAAAATAGATCATGACAATATTAAATACTTCTTGGAACAAAGACTATATTTAGAAGAGAAACAAAAATTGCTTACCAAGATGTTGGGTTATGACTTTGAAATCACTACAAAAAAGGGAAGAAAAATGTTGTGGCAGATGCACTCTCAAGAAAGGATGAATATGTTGAGGCATTTATTTGTGTTATCTCTATCATCCAACCTCATTGGATAATAGAAGCAAGGGATGAATGGAAGAATGATGAAGAAGTGTGGACTCACATTCAAAGGTTGTAAAAGGATTCTAGTGCATTTGATAGATTTACATGGAAAAATGATTCACTATGGTACATATATCACTTATATTTATGTAATAACTCCCAACTCAAACAAAAGGTACTTTTATAATTACACACCTCTCTTGTAGGAGGGCACTCATGATTTTTGAAAACCCATCACAGGGTAAAGAAGGAATTTTTTTAGGATGGCCTTAAAACTGATGTTCAAAGGTTTTTTTAGAATATTTGGTTTTCCAACAAAATAAGGCGGAAAAAATTAATACCTTAGGTATTTTACAACCATTATCCATTCCAATTCATTGCTAGGAGGAGGTTTCCATGGATTTCATCATACGGTTACCAAAGTATGAAGGAAAGAGTTTCATCATGGTGATTGTTGACAGACTTTCCAAGTATGAACACTTTTTTGCATTCTCTTGTCCTTTCAAGACTAGTACAGTTGCTACCACATTCATGGATACTATTCAAAAGCTACATGGAACCCCAAAGATTATTCTAAGTGACAGAGATCCCATATTCACTGGAATTTTTTGGACATAATTATTTTCTTTTTTGGGTACTCAATTGACTCATAGCTCATCTTATCATCCTCAATCTTATGGACAAACTGAGATAGTGAAAAAATGTCAGGAAGGCTAGATTCGTTTCTTTGTCTCTGATAAGCAAACAAAATGGTTCAAGTGGTTACCCTTGGAAGAATGGTCGTATAACACTTCCTTTCATACTGCAACAAAAATGACACCATTTATGGTTCTTTATGGATATCACCCACCATCCATCACTCTTTCTCTAAAATAAAAATCTAAGTTTTAAGTAGTGGAAGATCACATTGAGCATCGATAAACAAGTTCTCAAACTCTTAAAGGACAACTTGACCATGGAACACAATTGCATGAAACAACAAGGATATCAATATCGTAGTGAAAGAATTTTTGAAATAGGGGATTGGGTATTTCTAATACTACAACCATACAAGCATATGTCCCCCAAGAAAGCTAAGAAAGATAATAAATTATCACTGAAGTACCATGTCCATTATAAAGTGTTGCAAAATATTTGTACTATGGCATACAAATTGGAATTGCCTGCATCTTCATGAGTACACCCAGTTTTTCCTGTTTCATTCTTAAATAAGGTTATATCTGAAAAGATCCAAGTTGAAACTATATTTCTAGAACTTGACAAGGAAGTAAAAATCATATTGGAGCCTGAAGATATCACTGACACAATAATTCGCCAGCTGAGGAATAAATCAATTTTAGATTATCTCATTAAGTGGAAGAAACTACCAGCTAAATATTCCACATGGGAAGATGAATATTTTATATAGAAGCATACAGAACTAATCAAGCATTTAGGACAACACTTTTCTGAAGGGAAGGGGCATTTTAATCCCTAAATCATGGCACATTACCCCTTAATTGAGGCATATTACATTAGTATTGTTATTTTATTAATGTTGTCTTGGGTTCATTAGTTGTAATTGTACACCCTAGTCTCATATATATACCAAGGATACATTTTCATTTGGAACTCAATATAAATGTTGAAGAAATGGAAATTGCAGGTGAACAGAAGAGACTGGAAGAATGTAGAACAATTTCAAGAGAATTGGCTACCCAAGAGAAAATTATGTTTGAAGAAGAGTCTCATACCCTTAATTGTGCTACGTTCAATAAACTCACAAGAAAGTTATCATTGAAAAGATGAATTCAAAAAATAAGAAAATTCAAGAGAAATGGAATTTATAACTTGAATTACAAGGGGTTCCACCCTCTCAATTACTAGAATTATGTGAGACCACAAGAGAATCTTTAAAGTTTTCAATCAGAGATATATAAATGAAAATGAAATTATAATAGATAGAGTAAGAGAATTGGAAAGTTCCCTGATGTCCTCACCATTTTTTTCTAGTCTTATCACCACCATACATCCCTTGAAGACTCTATAAGGAAGAACATAATCATTCTCAAGATTAAAAGAAACATCAAGTTTTCTAGTTCCTATCAGGAGTTATGTCGGTGACAACATCCAAAAGAGAATGTCCTTGATTCTTTAAACTTGGGAATTGGAAACCAGTTTTGTCTCTTTAAGCTCGAGAATGACACACTTCGAGTAGTATCTTCAAGTGGACCAACAAAATGATGAAGAATTTTATAAAGGAGCTATGTGTACATTTAGTGAAAAAGTTTCAGGTCTTAGTGAATTTCAGAGAAAATAAGAGGATTTTCTTTCAAAAATCCATTTAAAAATATTAAAGGCATGTATAATACTATAAAGATATCATATTTCTATTTTGAAAAAGTTCTTGGTCCTTTTCTCAGGAGCCTTTCTTTTGTGATAATAATTTTTATATCAAACTATGTTTTCATAATTCATTTTAGCAATAACAAAGGAGCGCGACCTCTTTAAAAATGTAGGGTGATTTTATCCTTGTAAAGTTGTTGTTAAGATTTTGAAAAATGTGAACGTCAACATTTTTTGGTGACTCCACTGTGGAGAACAAAAAGCTGGTTTCACATATCAATATTTTAATGACTCAATTAGAACCGAATCAACCTCATTTACAAGTGGGACTAAAAAATAAAGGAACTATACTACATCAACTTTATGTTTTGGTGTTAACAACAACAAATAGATGATAAAAGCTTGAAATATATTTGGAAACCCTTACTCGGGAAAAAAAGAGAGAAATAGCCAAGTGACAAAGAAGAAAGTTGTGAATCCAAGAAAAACTAAAACCTTATAAAGGTCCACTAATAAAAATGAAAAGAAATAAACTTCAACTTCATGAAGTTGGTCAAGGATCAAAATTAGAAAAAAGAGAAACCCTAATCATGGGGGATTGAGAAGAAAGAAATGAAGTTCCTAATGAAGAAATTAGAATGCAACTTTTTCAACCTTTGAGGTCAAATTTAGCTCTCCAAATTGCATATTAACCCCTCAGATCATCTCTTTGATTGTAATGAGGCATTCGAACTAGAAATTTACCCATGAATTTTGGGATTTTTCTCCAACTTCTTCGTTTTCCCCAAATTCACACAGATCGAACTTGTCTGCAACAACAATTTATATCAATTCACTCTAGTTATTGGTTTATATAATCCTGATGTTTAAATCATATGCTCTGATAACATAATGTAACATCCCCCATCTTAGTTGAGGAACTGCAAGTGTAGAATACTCATAAAATTAAAATTTTACAGCTAACTAATTGATTTCATGTAGCTTGCAGCTACGATTTACATACATATTTAACTATTGTATATTACCATAAATTGTATGCATCTAGAACATGCTAAAATGTATAGGAAATGCAACTAATAAACCAACATAGAAGGATATAAATTATTCTCAAATACACAGAGTTCATGCACAACAATTTAACTCATACATAAAAGACAAAAAACAGATAAAATACTTATCCTTCAAATTAGTTATGCAACTAACTTCTTGGGACAGATGTTCCACTCAACCATAGACCTGTTTTCCAAATATCAACAATAATTCACCCCTAATATGAGGCTCTAAAAACACAAAAGAGGGTGGTCTCTCACTGTCCACTCACAACTCAGAAATCTCACAATCCACAAATATTCTCCTACAACTATCCTATTTTTCCACCATCTCTCTTCCTCTTGACCTTACCAACCCAAGGAATGTACCCCTTCACTGATATTAGTTTTTTGGTCATACAACTAATTTATCGGGGTATTTCTAGCACAAATAACTAAGAATATACCATCTGGCAACTCAAGGGATATTCCTACCAAGAAAAATACCAGCAAACAACAACAAACACTTGATGTTACAGTGCAACTCACTCAATAGTTCACTCCTTAGGCATGAAAATATATATCCTCAGTCTTCAGCTCCAAATACACTCCTTCATTCTCTAGGATTCTCCATCTATGGATGTTTCAACTCCAATCTCTCATTCTTTCTCTCTCTCTCCTTGCTGCTCATACAAAAACATTGACTATCCAAAACTTGTTGTAGTTACACATGCGAATTCCCACTCCTTTGGATTGTTTTATTGACTCACACTCTTCCCAAAACTGATTGTACTCATCCCCCATGCTTCCAATAACTATGGGATGCAACTTCACACAGCCACCCTCGTACATTCATTCAATGATTGGCTTTGGGAGCACTTAATCAAAAGCTAGATTTTAATACATAGTCATTATAAAATTTAGGAATGTGGATGGAATTAATAGACATGGGTAATTCCCCCTTGGACCCCTATCTTAGACATTATCTTAGACCCCCCACTCTCTTTTGAGTTAACTCATCCCCCATCTTTATCCATGTCCCTTTAGTATCCGACATCACATTGTTATTATTAACATTCAGAAATTCATTTTGCATATGCATCACTTGGTTGTAGCAACACATTACATCTACATTAAACATTAACTAAACTAGGGATTATAGTAGGGATATTACACCCACAAATATCTTACATGGGAAAGATATTTAAAGATCACAAAGGTGATTTTTTCACTGTTGGAAAAATTTTAGACAAAGAAATAACCCTCTAGTAGAATTAACCAATTTTCCAAAGCGTCAACTTCTATCTGGCCTTCAAATAAAGGAATATAAAAGTTTACTTATATCTTGAAGGGTTTCTCACCTTTGAAGTGGTTGTTTATTAAAGTTGGCATCGTCATTGTTGGTAGTCATCGAAGGATCTGGGATAAATTATCCATCATATCATCTTTTTGTTGCGTGAAGGATTCCTCGAGCAATAGTTTGATGGGATATCCTTCTCCATCTTCTCTCTTTTCTTCTACCATGGGGGGGATCTTGGGCTAGTGAGAGTGGTTTTCCTGAAGAGAAAATAACTCGAGACCCAACTCTCTATACCCTGACCTTGTCAGGGACATGCACTAAGAAACAACAAGGACTAGACTGCTCTGATACTACTGATCCAGATTATTTTGAGAATGAAATGAAGGAAGAGATATAACAAAGAAAAACATGGAGATATTGTAAGAAATGAGATGATATATTTAAACTTATATTCTATTAATGATTGTCTAGAATACAAAAGACTGTAAAAATGAAAAACACACAATCTAGCTAAAATGGTGGAAACTTATCTCTGAAGATAGAGATGTTACGACTATGCTCATTTGGAAGAAGTTGATTAAAAATAGATCGAAAAGGAATTTTTAACATAAAGCATCAATGAGAAAAACCTAAACATCCAAAAAACTAACCCTCGAAGATGAAAGGATAAAATATTTACGGGGCCCGATGTGGTTCGTTGATACATCAACTTCTTGGGGGTGTTATTTTTGCATACAATCTCCATCTAGGGTGGTAAATAGATCATTGGAAAGGTCTAGATGAGAATTACAAATTTGAAGCAACATAATACATGCCTTTGGAATCTATTTGGCA
>JASDQU010277366.1:2285-14050 GCA_032191745.1 Picea mariana | reverse complement strand
CTCTCTCTCTCTCTCTCTCTCTCTCTCTCTCTCTCTCTCTCTTAATTCAAATATTGATATAACATTAGGGGACTTTATAAACCTCAACACATTTTCCAAAGAGGTTAATATAATATGTATGAAATGGGTTTATTGTGATATTGGTATGTGAGAAAGTACCAAACCTATTTCCCTTTTTAATTTAATATTAATGTGAAATCACGTGAAGTGTGGACCCTTCGGGAGTTCGGGACTTCGGAGCTTCGAGAATTCGATCCTCTAGGATGTTTGGGGTAATAGAATGAACAAGTAATGAAGGCCTGAAAGCCCGAACCTACCCTTTCTCATTCCACTGGCTGCACAAATATCGATATAAACATTTAAGGTGATGAATTATATTCTAAATTAATATAATTAATGATATTTGCACAAAGGTATAGTATGAGTGGGACCCTCTCTGGAACTCCGGCGTTCGAGAGACTTGTGTTCATAAATGCATGATGAGGAATTTCTCCAAAGTCTGGAGGCTTAGGTATTAATGAGAATTGATAATCCTAAGTGCCCCCTTTGATATAAATTAATCATATTATATTATAATTAAATACAATTATATTATAATATAATTAATAAAAGGACAATTTGTGGTTGAATATAATTAACCTTTTTCTTAGTAAATAAAATAAATATGAATATATTTAGATATATATATTAAATTACGTGAAAATGTGACATGGAGGAATTGAATTATATACCTTAATTAAGGTTAATAAACTTAAGTATATTATGAAGAAATTATCCTCATTATGTTATAATATAATTACTCATGATTATCATATGAGTAATTTATTGAGTTAATGTTAAAATACTAATAGGGAAAAAAGAAAGTAAATATTTCGGTAATTACTGGGCCATGGGTATTAGGTTAAGCAGAAAATTTATACCCCGTCCCTTAAAAAGGTACTTAGGGGTTGAGTGTGTGACAAAAAGTTATTGTTGCAGATATTAGTGTGGCACTATCAAGCTACCAACACTCCCACTCACAATGGACTAGAGAGTGGGATGATTTCTATTTCCCGATGGACCCTGATGCCAAATTTTTTTATTTGGAAAAATATATATTATTTTTCATGTAAAGCACATTGGATTCTAGTATACAACCAAAAATAAAATAGAATGATATAAGCATTGTGTTTCCAATAATGTTTTTACTTGACCTTGTTACAAAAAACTTAGCATTCTGATAACATTTAAAGTATGACATTGGATTAACCCATAAATATGAAAAGAGTTGAAGCTTTATTTAACTTTGCTTCAAATTTAAACAATACTACAATATGAGGTTGTAGCATCGTTGTTGTTGGCCCTTGACCAAGATTTGGGAGATTCTTGGCCATGTTGACCCATTTTGGGACTTTGACAGCTTGTCGAAGGAGGAGCGCAAGACGAAGCAAAGATCATGGGATCTCAGCCCCCTTTTGGGTCCTTTTTGGGTTTTGGGGATAATATAATGGGATTGGGATGTCGACCCATGGGTTTTACCCATGTTTAGGCCTATTTTGTAAAGTATAAATAGAAGGCTAGGCAATGTAGAAAGAGAACTAGTAGGACGGTAAGCTAAGTGCTAAAGGCTAAGTGCTAGTGTGGATTGTAAGGGCTTTGTGCATTCTGTGTAAGATTTGCAGAGCTGAGTGCAATTCCTTGTGCGAGACTGTAGAAGGCTTTGTGTTGTAATGCAAGGAAGAAGGATCTAGTGAGATGCATAGATATTCTTTCCTGTGTAGAGTAAGGGTTTTGAGGCTCTGTTCTTGTAACCTATTAACTGAAGAATATAAATAAGAAGAGTTGGTGGATGTATCCCTAGGGAGGGGGTGAACCATGTAAATCATGTGTTATGATGCTTTGTGCTTTGTCTTTATGTGATTTACATGTTATTTTCTAAGTGTTTGGATGTATTTAGATAAATATACTTATGCTTTGTGCTTATTAGATGTGAGAATGTTAGATCTAATCTATATGGTTATATTTAGTGCTTGATCTACTCGATTTGATCTATTTTCCTATGCTAAGTGCTTGAATATAGTAGATTAGTGTGAGTATTGTGAAGCTCTATTCTATTAGCGAAGTAGATATTGCTTGCATATTGAGGAACTGATGGTGCTGAGTGCTTTATTAAGTGTTAGAATCACATATCTGTGTCCCAACTAAGGTTGAAAACACATGAGTCTTGCAACCACCCCTGCCTCTACCTTGGGTGAGACTTCATCTGCTTCGCAGGTGTTTCCGAAAGGGTCGGTATTTAGGGCTTTGTTGGTGCATTGTTGTTGTGTTGAACCCTGGGTCTAACCCTGTGCCAACAAATGGTTCCATTTCTAGGACCTAAAACTATGATTGCTGGAAACTGAGAAAGAAGAAGCTTTGTGCAAATATTCATTCTGGAATTGTGGAAGCTCTATGCATAGATCTGTGCCCTAGTGCATAGTATCCTACTCGATTTATAAAGCTTTGTTCTAAAGAAGGAAGCCTGGTCTGAAGAAAGGAGGTTGGATCTGAAGGAAAGAAGCAACATCTGAAAGCTTTGTGCTCTAAGAAAGGTAAAAGGGGGAATTCTTGATTAAAACAAGGTAAGATCTGTAAGCTCTATGCTCTGATAAAGGTAAGAATAGTTAAAAGTTTTAGATCTGGAAGCTTTGTGCTCTGTAGAAGTAAGATAATTAGAAATTTGTGTTTCTAGAGTATGGATCTGGGTATGTTTAATAGATTCTATCATAGTTTGAAAACTAGGGCTCAGATAGATGAAAGAAGGTTTGATATGAGTAGATCTGATAAGAATAGTGAACGATGTGTTATACCTATGCATAGAAAGAATGTTTGGACTAACGAGTGGATGCAGGAACCTAGAAAGAATTTGTTGCAGGTTAGCTACCATGATCTTAGTGCGCAATACAAAAGAGGTTGGGGATCATTTAAAAGAAAAAGAGGATTAACCCTCTATTACAGTTGTAGAAGACCGAGACACCTGGCTAAGGAATGCCTTGGTGGAAGACCTAGTTTCCTCTGTTGTAAGGCTCTAGACCATGAAGTATTGGATTACCCTAGAATGATTGCTAAGCTTGAAAGAATGAATATGAATCAAGAGAACCCTAAGGAAGATCCAGAAACTGAGATTATGGAAAAATACCAGAAAGGATCCGAGCAAGCATTTCTACAAATGAAAGAAACCTTGAATAACCAATGACATGTCAGATTATTAGAGATCTTCAAAGGAAAATAATGCATTGAAGCAAGAATAGGAGACTTCGACATTGACTGTGTTCTAGATGAGGAAACACAGGTGAATGTCATGACCGAGAGAAATTGGGAAGCTATAGGGAGGCTTTCCATGACTCCCTCATTAGGAGGAATAGGTTTATTCAGAGGAAAACTGGTAAACCTGTGTGGAAGGCTCACCCAGATACCTATGACTATTAATGGAACTTCGATGGAGGAATATTTTGAGATTATTAAATTTGTTGAAGATCGCGCCCCGTTTACCATGTTAATAGGAAAACCTTGGATTGGAAGAGAATCAAGCCAGACAAAGAAAGAAGAAGAAGTCTTGGAGCAGAAGAAACATGAGTTAAAAGATTTCATGAATAGAAGGATCACACACTTGATCGAAGAACAGGAGAACATATCGAAGTTATTTAATGCTAGAAACCTAGATGTCAAAACTGCAAGAACATTAGAAGATACAAAAAAGATTGAAGTACCTATTCCAGAAAAAGAAGAAGTGTTATCCTGGAACCCTAGGGAAGAATCTCAACAACGCGAAGTAACTAAGACCACAGAAGATAAGAATCAGAATGGAAAACAAACTACTAAGACGAAGCTCACTAGAAATAAGGCTAGAAAGAAAAGTAAGAAGAGAGCTAAGTTGCAGAAGGTTCCAGAGGGAACTTCACAGACAATTTTTTTCAGAATTGGAGCTTCGTCGGGATATCAGAACAACAACACATGTCACTTCGACATGGTAGAGTAATATAGCCATTGGGGATATTATAATCGTTCGATCGATGCTCCGAACGGGCAAAAAGGCAATAAAGGTTTGTCATGAGACTGTTAGACCGCACCATAACGAATTAGACAATAGTTAATGGAGGCTCATAACCGTTGCAAGTGAACTGTTGTCAAGTTACCTATTTATATCATCGTTCCATGCATCGAGAACACTTTTTCTAACTCAGAATTTTGAGCCCATAGACTATGTTTCTATTGTATACAGTGATCATTGCACTCTTGCTGATTATTATTGTGTAGTATCTAAGCTAACTTGACCTAATATTATTAATCCTGAGCGTGGATGTTTGACGAGCTCACCGAAGTTGAAGAATTAGTAATAGAATTACTCCTCGACTTGATGATTGAGAGAGTCATGTAGATGTCTGAAGGTATCCAGGCTTCATCTACAAGAGTCATGCAAGCATCTCCGTCAACTGCTCAAGATGGACCATCCTGGCCAGCAAATGAAAAGTAAAATAAGCACAGAGACGATCTCATCAATGCCAAGATGATTCTGAGTATTTTACCTGCCTATATACTACCCCTGAGTGGCGCGATCAATTGAGATAGTGTGCCCAGAGAGTTTGAGTATGCTTTGGTCACTGCATACCTCCCGAAAGGGATATGCGTAGTGCATGTAGACCAAGATAAGATCCCAGCGTTGAAGTTTAGAAACTTAAACCTCGATGACAAGAAGGTATATAACATGCTCGCCCCACATAAGTATCTGACCTGGACCAAAGGAAAGAACTCAAAGATCATTCCCCAGTCATGGACCATGATCCTCACATAGTCCACACTGCTTAATGTCATGAAGATTCCTCACTTCAGAACGGATCGCTAATACAGTCAAAGCTCGCCTTCGAAGAGCACGGGAGGAGATAGTGCAAGCCACCTAGGATTTAACAAAATCATAGGAAGACCTTCTAGAGCATTGCAGTACTTCCAAACAAGAGAAGCTTGCCCTCTGGGTAAAGTTCGATGAAGAAAAAGCTCAACTGCATAAAGAAAAGGAACAGTTGTTGGCAGAGCAACTCAAAGTAAAGGAAAGGGTCACCAGAGCACTTCGCTCTGTGACAGTCATCGAAGTAAAGGATGAAGAGAGAGTTCCACAGTAGGTGGAACAAATTGAAGACATAATGAAGCAATTACAACAATGCATAGTAGACTTGGAACTCCGTACTGTGCCTGAGACCCATCAAGATGTAAGAGACCAAAGGGAAGCAACTGCCCGCAACACAGTTGACAGACTAAAAGCTCTTTCCTTGGAGTGCAAGCAGCTAAGTAAATGCAACACCCAAACATATGAAAACCTCACTAAGAACCCAGAGTTACAGGCACTGGATTCATAGCTCTAAGAAGCAAAGCACCATGCAGACACACTATAGGTGCAGCTGAAAGATCTATTAGTTGTCGATAGAATGAAGAAGTCTCATGAGCAACGCACAACCCAACAACAGATCCATACGATCCAGAGAAAATTTATGGAAGTTAATCAATGACTCCAACTTGTGAAAGATAAGGCATGTCAGCTATTTCCAGAGGTTGAAAGTTGAGGAGAATAGCTATAATAGGTCCTTAGTGTAGTAGAAAAGTGCCTAGAAGGGCCAATAAACAACTCAGTGATCCAGGAGTTCACCAAGCAAGAGGCTACAACAAAGCAACAAGTCGAAGCAGCTCGAGCTAAGCTTGAGGCATTTGAGGTAGAACTGATCAGAACAGAGTGACTCGGGACATGTCACAGGTGAGTGTTGGGGGCCTGTTGGCCCTTGACCAAGATTTGGGAGATTCTTGGCCATGTTGACCCATTTTGGGACTTTGACAACCTCTCAAAGGAGGAGCACAAGACGAAGTGGAGATCACGGGATATCAGCCCCCTTTTGGGTCCTTTTTGGGTTTTGGGGATAATGTAACGAGATTGGGATGTCAGCCCATGGGTTTTACCCATGTTTAGGCCTATTTTGTAAAGTATAAATAGAAGGCTAGGCAATGTAGAAAGAGAACTAGTAGGTTGGTAAGCTAAGTGCTAAAGGCTAAGTGATAGTGTGGATTGTAAGGGCTTTGTGCATTCTGTGTAAGACTTGTAGAGATGAGTGCAAGTCCTTGTGCGAGACTGTAGAAGGCTTTGTGTTGTAATGCAAGGAAGAAGGATCTAGCGAGATGCACAAATATTATATTCTGTGCGAAGTAAGGGGTTTGAGACTCTGTGCTTGTAACCGATTGACTGAAGACTATAAAGAAGAAGAGTTGGTGGATGTAGCCCTAGGGAGGGGATGAACCACATAAATCCTCTATTATGATGCTTTGTGCTTTGTCTTTATGTGATTTACATGTTATTTGCTAAGTGTTTGGATGTATTTAGATAAATCTACCTATGCTTTGTGTTTATTAGATGTGAGAATGTTAGATCTAATCTATATGGTTATATTTAGTTTTTGATCTACTCGATCTGATATATTTTCCTATGCTAAGTGATTGAATACAGTAGATTGGTGTGAGTACTGTGAAGCTTTGTTCTATTAGCGAATTAGATATTGCTTGCATATTGAGGAACTGATGGTGTTGAGTGCTTTATTAAGTGTTAGAATCACATATCTGTGTCCTAGCTAAGGTTGCAAACACCTAAGACTTGCAACCACCCCCACCTCTACCTCGGATGAGACTTCATCTGCTTCACAGGTGTTTCCGAAAGGGCCAGTAGTTAGGGCTTTGTTCATGTGTTGTTGTAGCGTTGAACCCTGGGTCTGCCCCTGTGCCAACAGTTGCATCACCCAAACCCCTAATTTATTTTTTTAGGGTGTGCGTATTATTTTTTCATCTTCTTCATGTCATGGCTATGACACAAGGTCTGACATGAATATGACACACACTTCATCTTTGAATTAGAAAAATATAAGCATGATAGATGCAAAATTGAAGAAAAACCTAAAACAAATGATGCAAAATGAAGATTTGCATCGGTTTACATGTGCACTTCTAATATAAAGGGAAAAAAGGAAGGTCCCCTTATTTCATTTTCATATGAGGGTGTGGGGAAGATCTTCTTAGAGGTGAAATGGATTTGCGAGGGCACATAGTAAGAGAAGGAAAGGGAGATTTGGGGGGCCTTATGGGATCAAAGCTAAGTTTTTTTCCACAATTGGTATGAAGTGAAGGGATTATGATATGTGAAAATATGAAAAATGAGATATCAACCAATAATGCGAGATTCCAAAGTGTAAGGATTTCAACATGATGAGTAAAGAAGCATGAGGCTTAAGTCTTGGATGCAGACTATACAAAATCCCAATTCTAAGGAGGATGTAGGGGTGCCAAAATGAAACAAGGTTTTCTATACTGGGGCACCCATGAAAGGTAAGATCTATTGTTGGGTAAATGGGAAATACAAAAAAAGGGATGGGATAACCCATCTACCCAAGTTAGGGTGGTCCTATAGGGGATTTTGATGGGAATAAAGGGAAAATGCAACATACTCAAGGGAGTAATGCTAAGTTGAATGTTGGGTGAAAAATATTACCTGAAGAGGGCCACATATCATAGAGAGATGAGGGCTTCCATGGTTAATTCCTACACACAAGTCAACTAATACCAAAGCATAAAGGTTCTTATAAAAAGAAAACCAATGCAGACACAAATGAATTAAAAAACGAACCTACTTTAAATATTCAAGGGAAAAAAGGTGATCCATATTGGATCATTATATTATTTTTCATCTATCTCGATGCTTTCAGAGTAGAAAAAATTGGAGGAATCAACTTGTAGGATCATTTTAATGGAAGGTCTTAATTTGGAAAATTGGTGCTTTGAAACCTTCCAGATCCATTTTGAGGCATCAAATGACATTGTTTTGGGTCAAAAATTTCTTATCATTAGCTAATACCACTTGAGGCTAATCTACACTTAGAGAACTTTCCAATGGTGCAAAAATCGTGTTAATCGGAGCTCACATGCAAACATTATGCCTCATGCAAGTTGACCTACCATGTTGACCACCATGATTTGAGGGGATGCCACACCAACCCCATTACTCACACATATGGGTCTAGCCATGTGTGGAATTTCAAGAAGATTATAGAAGCTCAAAAACCTTACCACAATTGAGGGCCAAGGAAGTAAAAAACCCACCCCTAGATGGCTATCAACCTATGTTGAATACCAGGCTGCTAGAAGGAGAAGGGGTTCCATTATTTTTCATTGTATCTTGTTCCATAATTGAGAAAAATATATGAGAGTGGTATTTTGTGAGCACAACAGAGGAGGAGGATGATTATGTAAATCCATTCATGCCACGGTGACAAAAGGTAATTCTATAGTGAGTTCCCATTACTTTGTATGTGCATTTTATAAATGAAGCAAAGAGAGTAGACCATAGGTCTCACCTGCTAGCTAGGTTTTCTCTCGTATGGGGTTTCCTAGGTCAAATATTGTGTTTATTTGTGTAGATGGTGTATATTTGTGCTTGTTATTTCATTTTTTATATTTAATTTATTTCTTAAATTCAAGCCATAAGCTAGAGATAATAAATTTGGGATCTAAGGAAATAAATCACATAAATCTAAGATTTCATAATATTATAATATCTATTGGGATGAACTATTCCAGTGAAATATCCATGACAATTTACATATCAAAAGGTGTTTGGATGAAGTATCAAAGTTACAAAATCTAAAAATACCCTTTTGAAGAATTTGGAATTACGAATCCAACAACGTAGGTGACACACCAATTGGATTTCGTATGAGGTCGCACGAGGAAAAATAAAAACTAGGGATTTTCTATAAATAGGGATAAATCCCGAAATTCAAATTTATTTTCACGTGATGAAGTGGATAGTGGAGGCAGATAATTTGGATTTAGGAGTGGAATGAACTGATTAACATAATGAATACAATAAACACAAATATAGGAAGAATAACACAATTATCTAGTGAACAATATCTTCTATTAAATAATGAAATAGGTTGAAACTATAAAATTGCAGAACTTAAACTTGCTCGAATGGTGGTAGCTATCTCTGAGAAGAGATGTGGCTGCTACATGCATCCATATGATAAGAATGGATTACAATGAGGCTCCATAGGCCATTTTCATATTACTCATGAATGCCAAAACCCTAGACATCCAAAAACCTAAACCTAGAAGGTGAAACACCAAAAGTCATGTGGGCCCTATGGGCAAGTTGGTGTAATTTGTTACCTCAACTTCTTAGGGTCATAAATTTTCATACGACCTCCATTTTAGGAGTGTGATAGCCCGTTGGAAAGGTATTTTAGAGAGCTACACATTCCATCATCAGAATCTGACTTTGTCTACAATATAACTATGGAGATATGAAAAAACAACCTTCAAGGCCCCAAAACAACCCTCAAAGTACAACAAGATGTGCTGACATGAAAAAATACAAAATAATCCAGTTGGATTAGGTGAGAGGCCACCTATATCCACCTAGAGAATGTGTGAGGCTTCAGAAAACCCTAGAAGTGTAGAACTCACAATTATAGAGTAGTACAAAAAGACATTCTAAATAAAAATGGACACGAGGAGCCAGTTGGAATAGGTGGGTGGCCACCAATATCCACCTGGATCAATCCTCCCCCCTTAGGAAGCAATGATATTCATTGTGTTGAGTGCCCCCATCAGGTGAGGAAAATTCTGCTAGATTTGGCCTTGGGTGAGCCACTTGCCTTGGTGTAGGAGTTTCCCTGTTTTGACAACCCGATAAAGTTGGATCCACTGCTGACGAGTGCCCTTGACCTATGTGTCCACAATATGATCGGTGGATTCTTGTTCCATGCAGTTGGGGTTGAGATCTATTGGTGTAAGATTTTTGATGATCTCAGAGGTGTCCAATAATGGTGGAAAATATGGCCTAAGGAGGTCCACATTGAATATTGGATGCAAACCAAGGAAGGGTGGAGTGTTGAGTTCAAAAGCATTTCTACCCACAACCTTGGTGATAGTGTAAGGCCCATAACAGAGTGGGGGAAACTTTCGATGCGGCCCAATGAGACACTCCTTATACAAATGTAACCAGACTTTGTTGCCAACCTGAAAATGGTATGGTACCCTATGTTGATCATGGCCCTGCTTGTACTTAGCATTGGATTTTTGCAAAATATCTTGGACCTGTTGGCAGATGTGTTGAATCCACTTAATGAATCTAGTGGCTTTGTCGATCATAGACTGATTAGGGGAAGATTCTATATGTGCGGTGGCAAGAGGAAGTGCAACATCAATGGGTCCCAAGGGTTGGAATCCCAGACCCACATGAAATGGTTTTTGGCCAATGGAACTATTGAGAGCCCTTTTATAACTGTGTTGGACATATGAGAGACTCTTGTCCCATGTACAGGGATGCTTAGAATTGTACATGCACAGGATGTGCAGAATCATCCGATTGACAACCTCGGTTTGTCTATCAGTTTGGGGGTGGAAAGCAGTGGATTTTGTGAGCTTGGTGTCCAATAGATACCAGAGACTTGACCAAAAGGTGCTGAGGAACATGTTGTCTCAGTCGGAGATGATGGTTTGCAGTATCCCAAAGTGGACCCAAACTCATTTGAAGAAGAGATTGGTAGTTTCGGCCGCTATGAAATTATTCTTATAGATTGTGAGGATGGCCATCTTCAAAAATTGATCAACGACCACAAACATGCAATCATTTCCATGCTTGGTGGATGAAAAACCAGACATGTAATCCATTGAGATGGATTGCCATGGATTCTCGAGAATAGGAAGAGGGGTGTATAAGCCTTTCTTCTTGATGGTTGGCTTGGAAATGGAGTAGGCATTGCAAGATTAGATATACTTGCTGATGTCCTGTCAAATTTTTGGCCAATAAAATGTTTCTAAAGAACAACCAAAGTTTTCTCTACGCCAAAATGTCATGCAACCCGACTGTAGTGGGCTTCCCAAATCATCTTTTCACGCTTGCTTGTAGGAACATAGAGATGGACCAAGTGGCATAAAAATTCATCCTGAATGTGAAAATCAGTGACAGTGGCACCTGTACCCAAGACCTGATATGTGGTGGCGAAGTCTAGATCTTGTTGATAAAGTTGGGGCCACTTCAATGCTTCATGTCCAGAGGACTGGAGCACAATGGTGAGTGCAGCCATAGGAGGCCGAATGAGACATTCAATGACACGATTGGAGATACCTATCTTATACTTGATGTTGAGATGGAAATACTGCAGGTAGGTGGACCACTTCTGATGGCGGTCATTCTGCAATTTCCCCTATGTCTATATGAACTGCAGAGGCTTTTGATCAATGTGTATGATCGTCTCTTTCTCCAAAATGTAATGTTTCCATTGATGACAGGCTTGTACAATGGAATACATTTCCTTGTCCTAGGTGGGGTATTTCCAGATAGTATTAGAGAGTGTCTCACTATGGTATGCCACAAGATGCTCGTGTTGAGTGAGAAATGCTCCCACAATGTAGTTAGATGCATCAGTCTCAATCTCAAATGGTTGTTGCAGATCGGGCAAGGAGAGTACAAGAGCTGAGAACAAGTGATGTTTCAGAGCATTGAATGCTCATTGCTACTCCTTCCCCCACACAAAATTGGCCCTACCACCTCCCTTGGTTACCTGGATGAGGGCCCATGCAATATGGGAGAATCCCAACACGAATCGTCGATAGAAATTGGCTAGTCCCAAGAAGCTCCGAAGCTCAGTCAGTGTGGTTGGGGCCGACTAGTCACAAATGAATTAGATCTTAGCTGGATAAACATGTACCCCATG
>JASDQU010277365.1:0-14921 GCA_032191745.1 Picea mariana | reverse complement strand
TCTCATTCCACTGGAGGTAACAGACAACAATATCCAAATCAAAATTTCCAAGGTCAAAGACAGCTGCAACAAAATCAACATCAGAATTTCCAGCCTCAAAGAGGCAGAGGGAGAATATTAAATGACAAAACAAGCATTCAATGCTATTATTGCAAAAAGTATGGGCACTATGAACCTGAATGCAGGAAGAAGCAAGCAGATCATCTGTCAGGCAGAGCACATGTGTCAAATCACACAGGAGAAAACTCAGGAGGTATGTTTCTTTCATGCCACAAAACTGAAGAACAACCTAAAGATCTCTGGTTGCTGGACAGTGGATGCAACAATCACATGACAGGTAACAAAGATTTACTTTCATGCATTGATTCTTCAATCTCATCTGATATTACACTTGTAAATGATTATTTAGTCAAAGTTCAAGGAAAAGGAACTGTTCCTATTCTTACTAAACAGAATGTAAAGAAAGACATAAACAATGTCTACCATGTTCCAGATTTGAAACATAATTTGTTAAGTGTAGGACAGCTCATTGAAAAAGGCTATAAGGTACTTTTTGAGGGAGCATCTTGCAAAATATATGACAAATACCCCAGCAGAAAATTGATTTCTGAAATCCACATGTCTCCAAATAGGATGTTTCCCCTTACCCTCAGAATTGCAAATCTGAGTCAACCTTATGCACAGAGTGCATCAACCCTGAATGAAACGATGTTTTGGCATACAATATTTGTACATCTACCATTTCAGAGTCTAAGTCTTCTTAAGAAAAACTTCATGGTCAAAGGTCTACCTATTTTTAAAGAGCAAATTCCCCCATGTGAGTCTTGCATACTTGGAAAACATAAGAGAATTAGTTTTCCACAGTCTTCCAATCAAGCCAAACAACATATTGAACTTGTTCACACTGACCTATGTGGACCAATGCAAATAGAGTCAACAGGTGGTATTTTTTACTTTCTAACGTTTATTGATGATTTCAGCGGAAAAATATGGATCTATTTTCTCAGACACAAGTCTGAAACTTTTGCCAAATTCAAAGAATTCAAGGCAGAAGATGAAAAATAGAGTGGAAAATATATCAAAGCACTCGGATCAGATGGAGGAGGAGAATACAACTCCAGAGAATTTGAAAATTTCTGCAAATCACAAGGCATTATTATGAAAACAACAACCAGGTATACTCCATAGCAGAATGGAGTGGCTGAAAGGAAAAATCAGACAATAATGAATATGGCAAGAATACTTCTCAAAGAGAAAAGTTTGTCAAATAGTTTTTGGGCTGAAGCAGTAGCATGCTCAGTTTATCTTTTGAATACATCACCAACCACAAGTCTAAAGATGAAAGTTCCCCAAGAAGCATGGAGTGGAACAAAGCTAAATGTAGCACATCTAAAGACATTTGGATGCATAGCATATGCCCACATACCTTCCGAATTAAGGAAGAAATTGGATGACAGAAGTGAGAAATGTATTTTCACTGGATATAGTGAAACATCTAAAGCCTACAGGCTTTACAATCCAATCACCAAGAAATTAATTCTCAGCAGAGATGTAAAATTTCTGGAAAATCAATTCTGGAATGATTCAGAAAATCAGCAAATGGACAGTCAAAATCCATTGCTACCAAGTTCTGAAAATGCAGAAATTTTAGGACAACAGGTACCCCAAACTTCTCTTCCAAAACTATAGGTACAAGGACAACCAGATAACTCACATGATAACTCAACTTCCAGCAGAGAATCATTCTCTGAACTACAAAATCAGAGAGATCGAAGTTTGAGAGATATCCATCAGCAGTTGGATGACTTTGAACAACACAACCTTTTTGCTTTAATGTCATGTCAACCTACATATTTTAAGGAAGCAACTAAGGAGCCACATTGGGTTCAAGCCATGAACCAAGAAATTGACTCCATTGAGAAGAACAAGACATGGGATCTTGTTGATTTGCCAAGACACAAGAAGAGTATTGGTGTCAAGTGGGTTTATAAAACTAAACTCAATGAAAAAGGACAAATTGAAAACTACAAGGCAAGACTTGTTGCCCAAGGATTCTCACAACAACCAGGTACTGATTACGGTGAAACTTTTGCTCCAGTAGCAAGGTTAGACACTGTCAGAACTCTATTGGCCATAGCAACACAACACAAATGGCAAGTTTACCAAATGGATGTCAAGTCAACATTTCTAAATGGTTACTTAGAAGAAGAAGTTTATGTCAATCAACCACCTGGATTTGAAGTCCAAGAGCACCAAGCCAAAGTATATCGGTTGAAGAAATCCATGTATGGTTTAGAGCAAGCTTCAAGAGCTTGGTACAACAGAATTGACACTTATCTGATCAAAAGTGGTTTCAGCAGAAGTCAAAATGGGCCAACTCTTTACACCAAAACAGATAAACACAGTAAAATATTGATTGTATGTTTATATGTTGATGAAATGATCTATACTGGAAATCTTGAGTTAACAGATTTTAAACATGCCATGCAATCTGAGTTTGAGATGACAGATCTTGGCATAATGAAATATTTTTTAGGGATTGAGGTTCATTAATCAACCAAAGGCATTTTTGTCTGTCAGCAAAAGTATGCAGCAGACATCCTCAAAAGATTTCGCATGGAAGAATGCAATCCAGCGGAAACCCCCATACCACTAGGCATAAAATTGAGCAAGAATGATGAAGGTCCTATAGTGGACTCTACTCTATACAAAAGTTTAGTAGGTAGTTTGTTGTATCTTACAGCAACTAGGCTTGACATTATGTATGCAGCTAGCCTTGTTTCCAGATTCATGGAATCACTCAAGGATTCGCACTGGAAAATGGCAAAACGAATTTTGAGATATGTAGTAGGAACACTACATTTTGGCTTATGGTACACTAAATATGATAGTAATCAACTTTCTGGTTACACAAATAGTGATTTTGCAGGCAACCTAGATGACAAGAAAATCACATCTGGACATGTTTTTCAACTGGGCACAAATCTAATCTCATGGGCATCAAAGAAGTAGCCAATTGTCTCAATATCTTCTGCAGAGGAAGAGTATGTTGCAACTACCTCAGCTTCTTGTCAAGCTGTATGGCTGAGAAGAATATTGAAATATATGTCACATACAGAAAAGGATCCAACTCCTATATTCTGTGACAATACTTCAACAATTTCTTTATCTAAAAATCATGTGTTTCATAAGAAGAGCAAACACATTTACACTCGTTTTCATTTCATACGCGAGCTAGTCAATAATGGTGATATCACACTACAATTCTGTGGTTCTCGAGATCAACTTGCTGATATCTTTACAAAGCCACTAAGAAAGTCAGTTTTTTATTTTCAGAGACAACACTTAGGCATAGTCAGTGATGATGTTTGTAACTGTTGAGTCTAAGAGGGAGTGTTAAACATAATGTAACCTCAACAGTCTGAATGTACACTGCCAGTTATACTAGACAGTTGTACTTTCTATTTTTGTCTTGCTTGAGCTTATTTAGCTCAGCCATCTCCCATTGCATTGTACTTCAACTTCTTAACTTCTTCAGTTCTTCATACATTTCAATATATTGTTCTATTCTTTTCTCTCTTCATTTCTCTTTGCTTCACAATTTATCATTTCTTGCTACTGTCAATTCTCGATTCCAAAGATTTAAAGCGACAGGAAAACCTTCCTCGTCCTTCTGCCACAAAATCAACAACAAAAATGGCCTCTGTTATCTACGATTCCTTCTAATGGATGTTGTGGGGATTCTAAGGAGAAGGTGGTGTGGGAATATCATAGGGGCTTCCATCCATAACATCTGCAGGAATCTCCATGATGTGAGAAGAAAAAGGTACACATCAATTGGTCCAGAACAACAATTACAACGATGCACTTATCAATGACCCTTTTTGCAAAATAAAATTCAAAACAGCTGTAATAACAAACAAAAATTCGGAAGATGCCAAGAATGTTTTCTACAACAAGATCACAGAATGAATGTGAGAGAATAAAATGACCGTTTGAAATCAATCACCGAGCACTTGTCATAGGATTAACATTGGGGCAGTCCACGGGATCGTGGCTGCCAGGATGAGCGCTCCACCAAATACTACCACTCGACTGTAATTAAGGATGGTAATTAAGGGAGGGACCTATGCTATCTTCAAGGAGGAGGACCAAGCCGCCTTCCAGAAGTTCTGACACTAACTATAACAGGAGGGGAAACAAAACATTGGCAATCAACGATGAGCAAGGGCCTCAAAAATTTCTGACAGCATGCAACAAAATGATTTCCAAGTCTAGTATGTTGTTGAAAAGGGAAAGGAAGGTTGGTGCCTTCAATACACAGTTTCGAGAGTGAAGACGTTTTTTTTTTTTTAAAGGAAAACAAAGCAAGAACCCAGGGAGTATTCACTGGAGCAAGTGACCTTTAATGTGTTCACGGATAATATCATGGAAATAAGAAGATCATGTTTTTCCTTCCAGGGATTCCATCGTTGCAGAGAATAACTGGGTTGCTCTCTAGGAGGAATCTCGTAGCTGTAAGGATAACCTGTTGGCAAACTCGCTAATTGTAGTTGGGTTGCATTCATGGTTAATTTTATTGCAGTGGAAGAACTTCAAGGCATACGACATAGAAACCCTGGATAAAAAGGGAACAAGAAACATGGCGATGGTTCTTGATAGCTTCACCCTTTATTTTTCCAGTTCGAGTAGTCTGAACCTTTAATAAAATTTATTGGGGGAAAAGGGGTTGTGCGAGCAATGGATGTACAATATTTTTAATTCTTATCTAAGGAACAAATAAAAGACACTCAAGCTAAATGGAACACAGAGGAACAATCTTCGAACTGCTCACAATGCTATAAAAATCTAACATTTCTTGATATTCAAACATAATCAATTATACAACACAAAATGCATCCAAACTATACATATAATTCCATTATATTATATGGTTCCAGAAGCATTGAATCAGATTACCCTAGCTAAGGGAAATAGATAATGAACTTGTTATACAAGAAATTTTAATATATAAGTCCAGGATTGCAGCTATAAGTTTTAACAAGGAAATCAAAACCATATTATTGAAAAAATATACTATTGATGCTATCGATGCTATCAATTGTACATCACAATAATTAGAGAAAACCAAATGTCATTTTTAGGAAGATTTTGAGATCGATTGCAAGTACTACATTGATTTAACCAAATTCCCATTCGGGTATATATCTTATTCATGTATTACATCAATAACTCTTCTAATAATTTACTATTGTTGAATGTAGGTAACTATAGTTACTAAGCATGTGTACCATAACTGGATGAAGATTTTTAAATTGAAGAATATTCTGACTCAAAGTCTTGCACTCTGTCCAGCTCCTGCTTGCTAATTGTTGATACTTCACCGGTACCTCCTAGCCAATGCTAGGGGTACTCTTATTCACCCTGAGCTCTCCGAGACACAAAGGGGCCACACACACTACCAAAAATAAACTATCTCCCATCTCACCTCGCAAGGTCGAGCTACCACTTATTATCTGATCTAGGTATCCCAACTCCCATAAGAAAAATTTTGTCAATATTGAAATCTACCAGCATAACCTTACGCATACCAGACATGATCCATACTCCTCCTCTGCCATCATTTTATAGAGTTTTCTTAGTGATTAGTTTTGAATTCCTCATTATATTCTTTTTATTAGAATTAATTAGGATAAACCCCCCCCCGTACACATGTCACCCGATCCCTTAGTTGCACCAGAAATTAATTAATTAATTAATTCAATTTTTCATATTTCCCTCACCCACCTAAAAGTGTTCCTAAAAATGCTCCTCGATGTCCCTTTATTCCCTTACAATTCTTAAATAACTAACGCCTTTATTAAAGGGTAGTTGAGTTCATAATTAGAAGTTCCAAAGACTACATTCTCTACTATGTTCAACATTCTCCTTTTTCTTTATGTTTTCCCTTTTCTTTAAGTTCCCCTTTTTATCTAAGTTCAGAATTAGAAAGTTTACATATAAACAATAATTTACCTTTTTAATAATTTAAACCTTCATTAAAATTTTACTTTAATTATTAATGTTTGAATTTTCTTTATCCCCCCCTTTGTTAAATGTCCATTTAGTGTTTTTTTTGTTCACATGTCCTACTTAGACCTAGGTTTTAAATTCACTAGCCTTGACAATAGTTTTTAAGCGACAAATCAAAGTTATTTAACTTTAGTTACGCAACATTCATTTTAAGGCTTGCCAAGTCCCAAAGAGACATAGTTTTCTAGGTACTAAGTTCTTTAACTTACCAGTGTCAACAAAAACATGATGTTCCCTTCAAGATGCACTATGTGCTCCAAGGGTGCCAGTCGTCTGCCTTCTTGTTTTATTTATGCGACATGCCCTTCAAGATGCAGTACATGGTCCAAGGGTGCCACTCACCTTTTGACTGATTTTGGTAGATGACAAACCGCTGGAGTCAATACTCCGTCAGGTGACCTTGTGGGAAACTAAGGGCCTCTAAGGAATAAGGACCATGCCTTATTGTGTGCCCCTTAGAATCATCTTTAGCAGCTTTCACAATCTGCCCTCACGACATCGTGGATCTCTCGAACTAGGTAATTCTTAACCTACAGTTTGAGCCATGGCAAGAGTGCTAGTAGGCTCTGGCAGGGCTGTTGCCACACCTCTCCCTCAACGTCTTTGGTTTTCATGCGTTACCCCTTTACTTCTAATGTGAGTCTGGTTAGCAAGCTCTCGTCAGCCTGCATCCATCAACGAAACGTGTCAGTGATAAAAATCAACATCATAATATATAGTCATATGTCACATATGTAATATCAAAATATTCAAACTATAACAGTCCAGTCCCTGACTCGATCTGGAGTCCAAGGATACCCTTCGATTCCATCGACATGCTTATTTGGTCCAGAGTCCTGCACACTCAGAAAAACCTAGTCAAAAGGACATGTTGATATAAATATCATAAAATAACATATCATCAAATCCACAACATTGTCATGCTCCATAATTGAATCATTCAATCATATAGTGAATCGGATAACTTGCATGCAAGTTTCCTCAAAGAATAAGTCCAATCAGGTGTGCACAAGAGTGAGATGTTACAGTTGTAAACTAATTACTTAGTCAAGGCATAATTCATAACTCTAATATAGATTGAACGCGAATTGGAAAATCAAACCCTCCCTCTACAAGCTCTCGATTAAGTAGTCGCTAATGGTGAAAGAATTTAGATTTAATGAAGTAATTATATTAACTATTTTTATTTAAGGTTAACATCTTTGATAAAGAGGCGTTAATAATATTAAGGGATTTCATAAATATTACCTTAAATATTATATTGATGTATACAATAATGAAATTAATATTATAAATTCATTCAATTATCTCCTATTGCCGCTATATTTTAATTGTATTTATATGGAATTGGTATTATAATTGCAATCATTGATTCCATAATATCTTTTGTAGTTAGATTGTATTACAATTTGATGTTATTTTTTTTATGATATTCTTAATTATGATAAAGAAAGTGAACATTGTCAAGTATTACATCGAGACATTTCTTAAGAATTTAAATTGTTATCATAATAATTAATTATATTATGTTATTCATTAATGTAATCACACTTTAAATTGTTATCATAATAATTAATTATATTATGTTATTCATTAATGTAATCACACTTTCGTAAATGGAAGGTAAGGAAGAGTAAGGGATATGGATTACACCTTATATTAATAGATAGTACTATTATTGGATTGACTAATTTACAACATGCGCTTCAGTCTAAATGAAAGCGTAAGTTGCACAACTTGAAATAAGGTAGAAAGTTAATGATTATGATTTTTCATGTTTACTTAGATGGGTGTAATTATGGGATAACTATGTTCGTCATCTAAATTTTATCCTTGTAATTACTAGTCAACCGTGACCAGTCAACCGTGACCAGTTTAAAAGTAAAAAAATAACAATTTTTTTTCCTCATATTATATCAATTATTGTTTTTTCTTATCCGTGTTGTGTGGAAAGAGGGTCATTACATATGATATCAGAGCTGTTTCAAATCTGCTATATGGACCCGTTCCTCCTCCCACTTTTTTAGATTAAAAATTTAATATGTATCATTCATACAATCTAAAATTTTTCCATGGAGGTATTATGGTTAGATGACAGAGGGTGAGAAGACATTGTGGTGCGGCAGGCAAACATATGCTTCCTCCGAGTGAATCCACACTAGAGGGTTATGCTCCACAAGGAGAAGCGAAAACCACTGAGAATGAGAAAGTTGCAGTGGGCATTGTGGTAGGTATGATGAGATCTTTTCATAGGATGTCAGAGGCGTTGATAAATTGCCTTGATTGGGATGAGGGAAAGGAGTTTGTACACAATGAAGGTTTGTGGCTCCCTCCTGTAGTTGGTAGTAGTGTTCATAGAGAACTTGAGAGGGAAAAATTTATTGAGTTCTAGGGTGCCACATACGGTTTTGCCGCTGAGGCATGGTTGGAGAATAAGGAGATGTTATTTACACTGTGGGATTATACCTCCAACATGAAGGTCCACATGGAAGTATTCCATCTAAAAGGGAGTGGGCTCCTTTGCTGGAAGACAATCTAACAAGAACTGAATATGTTAGTTGAAGACGTGTCATAGTAATTGTTCGAGGAATGATTCCGAGAGAGATATGTTTCTGGTGATTTCATTAAGCACAGAATTAATGAGTTCAATGCTTTATGACATGGTAGTCATACAGTACCAGAGTATGAGGCCAAATTCATGGAGTTGCTCAGATATGCTCCGCATATAATCACTGAGAAATTAAAGGTTAACAAGTTTGTGTTTGGTCTCAACTTCAACATTTGTGCTAAGGTGAGGATATTGATGCTTCAAACTTTGCACAATTCAGTACAAAATACCTTAATCGTTAAAGAAGCATTGAATAGTGGGGATCATGTTAGGTCTCCTTTCATACAGACTGGACATATGTCACATAGAGTTCCATAGCAGCAGAAACCTGCTAGGAGGACTTCTGGGCACTGTGATATGCCTAGACGACCTGTATTTTCTACACCATGGAGATAGACTACCAGTCTGAGGATAGTGTATAGAGAACCATCGTAGCAACAAAAACATCTCCCTAAGTAGAAAAACCAGTCTAGATTATTTCCTCAAAATAGATTGAGGCTTCAAAACCCTTGACCAACATATTCTTCCTTTGGGACTATGAGCATCAACCCTAATAATGGATATTGGACTTATGGAGAGCCACACTACTAGAGAAATTGTCTTATTGAGAAGGAAAGAGTTGTTGGATCAACAGGATACATGACAATGCAATATTTGGGCAAGGCCAATAAGATTCATGCAGCGTTTAATAACTGCTAGGCCGAGCATCATTCTACAGTGCTCAAGACTTCAGGTATGATAGATGGTCAACAATTTAGTGTTTTTTGATAGATCTAGGAGGTACTGAGAGTTTTGTTTCTATTTCTACACTTAAAATAATTAAGGTTAAGGAAATTGAACAAGATGAGTTTAGATATGTTGAAATGGCATCTAGTGCCAAGCAAAAGGTTGGAGGAAACGTTAAGGATTGTAACATTAACTTGGGTGATTTTATCACATGTGTGATGTCACAATTTTGGGATGTTATGACATTGTGATTAGAATGGATTGGTTAGAATATCACAAAAATATACTTAATTGGAAGAATAAATGATTAAGTTTGTTATATGATTTACGAAATAGTAGAGTAATCATCGGAAGAAACCAAGGAGTTTCGTTGAGATTTATTTCTTCCCTATAATTACATAAACATACGCGCAAGGGATGTAAGTTATACACTATTTTAGCGCTTAATGAAAAAGGTGGAAAATAAAGATTGGAATACTTTCCTATAGTATCGGAATTTGTTGATGTATTTCCTGAGGAACTACTAGGCTTATCGCTATAAAGACAATTGGAATTTACCACAGATTTAAAGCCTGGAACAAAATCGATTGCTAGAATGCCTTATCGTATGTCAACACCGAAATTGCAAGAGTTAAATATGTAATTGAAAGAGTTGTTGGATTTGGGAATCATACGTTCAAGCGTATCATCGTGGGGTGCACTGATTATTTTTGTAAGAAGGAAGGACATATCGTGGAGGCTTTGCATTGACTATCATCAATTAAACAAAGACATGATCAAGAACCAATATCCGTTACCAAGAATAGATGACTTATTTGATCAACTGAAGTGAGCGACAATATTTTCAGATATTAGGATACCATCAGTTGCGAATTAAAGAGGAAGATATTTCTAAAACAACATTTAGGTCAAGATTCAGACATTATGAATTTGTTGTATTACCATTTGGATTGGCGAATGGCCCGACTAAATTCATGAGTTTAATGAATGGGGTATTCCATGAGTATTTGGATAAGTTCGTACACGTATTTATTGATGATATATTGATTTACTCTCGGATGAGAGAGGAGCATGATGAACACCTGAGATTAGTGTTGCAGTGTTTAAGAGAAAATATGGTGTACGATAAGTTTTCGAAATGATTGTTTTATCAAACAAAGATTCATTATTTGGGACATATTATCTATAGAGAAGGTATCATTATGGATCTACCAAAGGTTGAGACCATGATGGAATTTCCAACAATGAGGAATGTGCTGGAAGTACGTAGTTTTATGGTATTAGAAAGTTACTATCGACGCTTTGTCGGAGGAATTTAAGAGATAGAAAATCCAATTACGAAATTACAGAAGAATAATCAGAAATTCGTATGGACAGAGAAATGTGTGGGATCCTTTCATAAACTTAAGAAATTATTAACGAAAACATTGATACTGAAAGTTTTGGATATGGAAAAGGAATTATTGGTATGCACATATGCATCCAAGGAAGGATTAGGAGGAGTATTAATGCAAGACGATCGAGTCATCACATATATTTCAAGGAAGCTAAGAAAGCATGAAGAGAATTATGCTACGCAGGACTTGGATTTTTACCGATTGTTTATGCCTTGAGAGTTTGGAGACAATACTTTATTGGATGAAAGTTCGAGTTAAAATCTTATCATTCATGTGGATTGCAACACATTTTTACTTAGAGTGACTTGAATGCGCAACAAAGGCGTTGGTTGGAACGTTTAAGTGAATACAATTTTGAGATCACGTATATCAAGGGAAAAATTAACAGAGTAGAAGATGTGTTGAGTCAGAGACCTCACATTTTCATAGTAATACCACTATAGATGAATCTTCAAGAAATGATTTTAGCATTACAAATTGATGACAACTTGTACAAGGAAGTAAAAGACAATATCACACAAGATACGATGATGACACCTAGATATGATGCTATTCTTTGGACAATGACGAAATTTTAAGATATTATGGTAGAATTTATGTACCACCAAATGACGAATTGAGAAACTTAATTTTGAGCAATGTTCATCGCGTAATGTATATGGAAAATATTGGAGTCAGAAATATGAAGGGGAATCTTAAACCTTTATTATTTTGGAAGGGAATGAAGAATGATATAGTAAGTTATGTGGTGAAATGTCTTGAATGTCAGCAAGTGAAGGCTGAACATAGATATCCAAGAAGTTTATTATAGCCACATGCGATTCCTGAATCAAAACGTGAAGTCATTTCGACGTATTTTATTGTTAGATTTCCACCAACGATAAGAAACATGATTTTATTTTCATAGTGATCAACACTTTGACGAAGAGTGTAACATCCCCGGGCTGTCATCCCACTGACCGAGAAAACGCTACTATGCAAAACAACATCATTCTCATACTTAATTAATAACATGCATTTAAATCAAATTAAAGACATTTAACTCAGAGTAAGCACAAGATTACTGATAACATAAATAATCCTTGGCATTAACAGTAATTCATATGCACAACATAATACATGATACATATAAGCATCACAGGCATGCAAAACATAATATTAAGCATAAGTTGATACTTATCTTTGAAACCTTGGTAATTCCACCAACTATGTGCAAGCCTTCCACGAACCTCCCAGCCTTAGACCACGTTGCTCATCATGCCCAGTAGTGGGCCACCCCCGAGCTGGAACTAAGCTCCAGCCAAGGCAAGGAATCCTAGTCTAGGTTGAGGTTACAGAGAAAACTGCATAGAATAACTGAAAGGATTCTTCCTAGGATGCCTTCTTATGCCCACTACTCACGGACTCTCATTCCCCACATCCCTGTTCCACCCGGGAGTATACACCTTCACAAGCACAGTCCATCAGTGCTTCACCTCCTTCTATGGGTCTCGACAACAGGCCGGATCAAGAAGTTTTAGAGCTCCGTAGCAGGTGCTGGACTCTCTCTAGAAGAATACCACTTCCCAATAGACTCCTTCACCTGGAAATAGCTTCTCACGGGCCTGACAAACTGCCTCTTCAACTAAGGGCCTTAAAACCCGGTTCTTCAGCCCCTTTCGACACAATTCTTGCATGATGAGGATAAGCACCACAACAATAGCAATTCAGTTAACTCACGGTGATAGCAACAACAAGAATTTGGGTATGGACATCCAAAAAAGACAACAGTCCATAGTAAGGCACAACATAGTTCAGACATTTACAGGGTGCTCGGACTTCATAGGAGACACTGCTTGGTCCGCGAGTTTTCCATGAGTTTCAGGGTGTGTGACCAGGAATCAATGCAGAGGTCGATCGCCGAACTAAATAGAATTCATGAAGGATGGGGAATGGAAAAGCGATTCAGGTGGAGAATGGAAAAATGCAAGAGAAAACAATTTTCCCGTCAGGGTTTCCTTCACAATGCGCGGGTAAGAAAATGCAAACTTAGAGGCAAAACGGGTAAGTAGACGCAGACCAATAATGGAATCAGACGGATGATGTTTTGGTTTTCAGGAAGACGTCTCATTTTTCTGGTTCTCAAAGCTACGTGAGGGTATCCGAAATCAGATGCAAAGGATGATGGACTGAGGAGCGACCCCCTTCATGACTGACTTCTACAATTTTTTAACTGCATGTGCCTGGGTTGACACATGTCACCCATGAAGCTGCATGCACTCCATCAACATGTGTTCCTCTCTAGGAACCTAGGACAAAACATATATTTCACATGGCTTTTGGAATAATATTAAAATATTATTCTCAAGGACTTAAGCCCCTAGGCTCAACACTTCGCCTCTCTTTCCAACCTTCCAGTGCCCAATCCCTTACCCACTCTGTGGAAGATTAGTCCCCCATCACTCATTCATCATGGTCAGTCTTCACACAGTGGTGTTTATATTTTTATTAATGATCTGCATGATTACATAAATAAAAGCAGGTTCCTGGCCTTAACACTTAGGCTCTCCGGCCTAATAACACATAAGCCCACCAACTTATATAAACTTGGCTCACCAGCCTATAAAACATAATTACAATTCATAATGCAAGATCTATAATTCATAGACATGATTTACAACAGGGCTCGACCTTGCAGACATTACAATCCCCTCCCCTTATTTTTGCACTGTACTTAGTGCAACTTTACACTACATCTGCAAGCTTTTCAAAATTTTCAAAAAGATGTGGGTACTCTGCCCGCATAGCATCTTCATGCTCCCATGTCGCGTCCTCAAGACCATACCAGGTCCACTAGAACTTTACAAGCCCTATAGCTCGATTTCGGAGATGTTTGTTTTTCCTATCCAATATGCACACAGGATGCACTTGCAGGACACCTTCTTGTTCCACCTGAATCACATTCCAATTGATAGCATGATTAGCATCTGGTATATATTTCTTAAGAAATGAAACATGAAACACATTATGTACAGTCATAGATGTAGGTAATGCAAGCATATATGCAACTGGCCCAATCCTTTCCAGGATTTCAAATGGCCCACAAAATATAGCTTCCAACTTGGCGCAACTTCCCAGCTTCAGGGAACTCCTGTTAGCTTTCACTTTCAAGAAAACATGATCACCCACTTTGAAATCTCTGTGGGTTCTGTTCTTATCAGCATAACTTTTCTGCCTGTCCTGGGCATCTTTCAAATTTTGCTTAATTTTTATCATTTGGTCCTCCATCTCCTTGATCAAATCTGGCCCAACTACTGCTCTATCAGCTGGATTATCCCAACTCACTGGAGTATTGCACTTTATTCCATAAAGTGCTTCAAATGGGCTCATCTTCAACGATGCATGATACCCATTGTTGTAGGTGAATTGTACCAAGTGCAGGAAGTCTTCTCATCTTGATGGTTTGTCCATCACATACATTCTCAGTATGTCTTCTATTACTCTATTCACCCTGTTTGTCTGTCCATCTGACTCAGGATGATAAGCTATACTAAAGTTCAGATTCATTCTGAATCCTTTGAACCATCCTTTCTGTTATCACTCCAAGAAACCCTTTGTGGTTGCAGACCAAAGATGCTTGGTAACTTAAGAAATTGTAAATAATGAAAGGTTGGATCAATGGGATAACAGAAAGTAACTAATGAGAAGACAACTCACAATGTAATCAAATAAAACAGTGCTCTCCAAGATTGATTAATAAGCAAATAACTTTCAGTGGGTGAAGAAAAGATTGTTCATAAACCAGTACGAAGTAGGGTCTAATAAACAACTAAGAAACTGATTATCATGTCATGAGCCAAACAATGGGATGACAGCCATTCAAGACTTGACAGCAAGATAACAGTGCAGAAGAAATGTGGAAAACTGACACCAAAATGGAAAGGAACCTATGATCTGTATTAGAAAATGAGAGTCTTAGTACAATAGCCCAATGTGTATCTAGGACTGAACCCTTTGTTTGATATCAAAACAGGCATTTATATCCCTTACAAGACAGTCTACAGATCCTAAAAACCTCGATCTGTTGAGTTAACTAAAACAACAATGCAAAAAGATAGGGAATGATCCCTCAAATCAAG
>JASDQU010277363.1:0-12719 GCA_032191745.1 Picea mariana | reverse complement strand
ATAGAAAAGATCTGAGAGTGCAGATTAATAACCGGGGCAATCTCATCCTTAGCGGAGAACGTGGTGTGGAGAGGGAGGAAACGACAAAGGTGGGAGGCACAGTGAAGAAAATCCAGAGTGGTAGGCATAAATTCAGAAAGGTTGTCGGGGTCCCGGATAATGTGGACACGGATAAAGTCACCGCCAAGATGAAGGATGAAATATTGCGTGTCACCCTGCCTTTCGTTCAAAAGAATCAGAAATCGCTTACAGAAGAAGTTAGAGGCGGTGGAAAACTGCACACTGCAGATCTTTCGGAACAGTCAAAGCCGGACGAGAGGTCGAATCCCGTTAAAAAACAAGGCTGGATGCAGGAGCTACCTGCAGCAGTACAAAACGACCAAAGCGCAATATTTCCAGAGGTGAGACGACCGGATGATTATAAAGCAAAAGCGAGTGCATCTGCGGAAGAATCAAAAGCCGAAGCGCCTATGCATGCTCCAGACTTTGTTCATGGGAAGCCACCGATATCAACTCACACGCAGGCAGTATCTGCACAGGCCGGCTCCGATCGAGACCAATCTCAAGATCTACAATTGAAATCTAAGAAGCGAAAGGAAGACGATGAAAGCCGTTTGCCTTCTCCAATTGTTCAATTTCCTCATAAACGATTTCAAATTCCTTCTTCCTCTAGACGTTTAATGTTTTCTAATCGTGAGGTCTTCATAGCACCGATTATGCTCGTTTTATGTGTTGGCCTGTACCTCTCTGCCATGTACCTCTCTTACATTTTAAGGTCCCGAAAAACAGATTGAAAACCTTCGTTTACATATATAACTAGTCGCTAGAAGCTTAAGGACATTTAGTTTAGAGTTATGTGCATAGTGTTGCAGGTATTTTACAGTATCTACACTCCAGCCTCTGTTTCTACTCCCTGATGCCACATAGAGAGTGTGCAGTGGTCTCTGTGTGTACTCTAATAAAGTCCAACTGAGCAGCTCTGGTGTCTGCTAGTATTTTATATCAAAGTTATTATAAAAGAGTATATGCTTTCTATTGTGTCCATCTGCAAAACTCATGAAATTCAGATTTTTGTTTGATGATGGAATGCAATTTTAATCAGTGGTAATGGTAATGTCACAATGATCAAAGATCAAACAGTTAGTGATTGCTCAATGTATTATAATAATTAAATAAATTTTATATTTTAGTGAAATGTCAAATAAATTATTTATGTGATAGAAAATGAGTGAAATGTTAAATAAATTTATGTGATTTTTTTTTTAAATCAGTGTAAAGATTGTAATATTATTTTTGTAAAATTTTAGTATTTTGGAGTTTTTCAACATGTTGAATTCATTTCTACATTTAGAATAAATAAATTATGAACAACAAAAAATAATTTTAGATATATATTCTCAATAATAAAATTGACATGAATAATTCATAATTTTTATTTAAATCATAATAAAATTAATCTTTAAATCGTGAATATTTTTCTTTTTGGCAAATGAGATCTTCTCTACACAAACATCTCATAATTATTAAAGTTATAATTTTTGTATGATCATATAATATATAATTCAAGAATAACAATAATAAAATTAATCTTTAAATTGTGGATAATTTTCTTTTTGGCAAATGAGATCTTCTCTACACAAACATCTCATAATTATTAAAGTTATAAGTTTTGTATGATATATAATATATAATTCAAGAATAACAATTGTCTATTTTTTATATTGCAATAACAACTTAGAGGAAGTTAATTACTATAAGTGTTTTGGAGTTGACTTTTGTCACAAGATGAATTGAAACTATAATGTTGATAAACAGAATAATGATATTGTTGATGGAAAGAATAATGATAGTTGGAAAGTTTATTTTGTTTATAAGAATAAAGAAGTGTTTTTTTGACACAATTGCTATCTTATACATATATCAAAATAAAGAAAATACGTAATCTTACAATTAAGGGTATTACACCTTACCCAATTCTCTTCTTAGAAGTTGGGTTTCCCTTCATTGAGTACAAGTTTATGATTAACTACCTAGTGTACAAGCACAATATAACTAACATGAAGGATAAGAGGATTCCTAGTATTGCTTTTAATTCCAATAAAATTCATCTAAGAATTAAGGGAGGGTGGCATAAGGTCGTGATTCATGGTTAAAGGTGGAGAATAGAGGGGAGGGTGGGGAAGGGGAGAATGGGGGAATATTGAAAACATTAAAATTACTTTTGCAATTAAATTTAAAGAGAATATGTGGTATAACCAAGAAATATAGAGAAGAGAAAGTCAAAGTAATATAAATAGATTATTAACCTTAATTTACAAGATCAAAATGATCTTATCAAAGTAATATAAAGAGATCATTAATCCCAATTTATAAGATCAAAATGATCATTCCTCTATAACTAGGTTAAAGAAGAAAATTTACATTACTATTAAAATAGAACCCAAAACACCACTATGAAAAGAAAAATAAAAAATATATAATATTTGTGATACAAAAGAAATGGTGGATGAAAAACACTCTTTTAGAATGTCCTTCTTATGCACACATTAGGTTTGAATTTGACAATATTGTAACATGGTGAAAACAATAAAATAAGTAGCACTTTTACTTGTATTTGTACATTGAAAAATACAAAAAAAAAACATTTTTCTTCAACTTAAATTAATCAAAACTGATATATTTTTTTAAGAATTCCACTTTGATGTAAAAACAAGATTTATTGTTTTATTAGTAGTGAAGGTTGGTAACTAATCTTTCTAATAAATTACTTCAAAAGTTAAATTTTAATTGAAAATTAAGTCCATCCATGATGTGGATTAAAAATCATCTTTAAACAATGTATGCCTTGTCCAAGTGATCTAACAACATTAATTAAGTGAAACTATTTTATTTGAACCATATCTCTCCCTCTACAAGATTATTCTTTTCTCATGGCAAAGGACACAAATTTGTACGAATTGAATATTTTGTCATTGTGATGATTAAGTCCATGAAAAAGGAGATAGTCTCATCACTAAGATGTGGAAGGATGCACTTCCTTTGTGGATTAGTAGATGAATTAGATGTACTCAAAGGAAACAAATTCCATCAAATGAACTTTATCTTCAATAATCATTGGAACTATGCATCAAAGTTGTGGTCCATATTTATTTATGATGTTCGTGTTTGGTGAAACTTGATTTGGATGCATTTAAGATGTTTCAATTAAGATTTCTATTTTCTATATTGATTCTCTTAACATGATTTTTTTTCTAAATCCTTAAGTGTTGGCACAGGGGTAGACCTACGGTTCAACACTACAACAACGCACCAACAAAACCCTAACTACCGGCCCTTTTGGCAACACCTACGAAGCAAATGAAGTCTCACTCAAGGTAGAGGCAGGGGTGGTTGCAGGACTCAGGTGTCTGCAACCTTAGCTGGGACACAGATCTGTGACTGTAATACTTAACAGAGCACTTAACATTGACAGTTCATCAATATTTAACCACTATTCTACCGCACAGATAAAACAGAGCATCGCATCATCCACTCAGATCCGATGTATCTAAGCACTTATCATAAAGAGGTAGATTAAATCTAGTAGATTCAAGCACTATGAACATTCACATAGGTCAGATCTACATCCATATACATCATTAGCACAAAGCATAAGCAGATCTATCCATCTATATCAAAGCACTTAGCAAGTAAAGACATAAACACATCAAGACATCACACAAAGAAGAGCAACACAGCATATACGTGGTTCACCCACACCTTGGGGCTACATCCACCAACTCTTCTTCTTCTTTATTAGCTTCTTCAATAGGTTACAAGTGCAGAGCCACAAAATCCTACTCCGCATAGGACAGGAGATCTGCGTACACCTCGCCAGATCCGCCTTTCTCGAGATAGGTTACAACACTAAGCCTTCTACGGTCACTTGCACTCATCTCTGCAAGCTTCACACAATATGCACAGAGCTCTTACAATCCTTCGATCACATAGATCTAGCACTTAGCGATTCGTCTAACATCACATAGATGTATTCTCTATATATCCTTGCATTGCCTAGATATCTATATATACATTAAAAATTAGGCCTAAACATGGGTAAACCCATGGGCCGACATCCCATACCCGTTACATAATCCCAAATCCCAAAAAGGACTCAAAAAAGGGGTCGAGATCCCGCGATCTCTGCTTCATCTTGCACTCTTCCTTCGACAAGCTGTCGAAGTCCCAAAATAAGTCAAACTTGATCAAAGATCTCTCAAAACTTGGTCAAGGTAAAACATGCCCCCAACACTCACCTGTGACTCATCCCGAGTCACTTTGATCTGAGTAGTTCTACTTTGAAAGCCTCGAGCTTAGCTCGAGCTACTTCGAATTGTTGCTGTACCATGGCCTCTTCTACAACTAACTCTTGGATGACTACCTCGTTCACATGCCCCTCCAAGCGTTGTTCAGCTGCAATAACAAGCTACTCCAATTCTGCTCCTTGACCTTCTACCTCTGGGAACAATTGGTAGGCCTTATCTTGTATAGGTTGGAGTCTTTGAGTTACTTCCATAACTCTGTTATGGATAGTGTGGATCTACTATTGGGCAGTGCGTTTCTCTTGGGAGCGCTTCATTCTTTCCACAACTGACAGGGGATTCAGCTGCGCTTGTATCGTTTCGGCTTGATACTTCACCTCTTGGAGTTGCGACTCCAGTGCCTTCAGTTCTGGATTCTTAGTGAGTTGTTCGTAGGTTTGGGCACTACGATCAATACGTTTCTTACATTCCATTGTAAGGGCTTTTATTCTCTCAACTGCAATTCAAGCAATTGCTTCTCTTTGATCCCTTACATCCTGTGGAGTCTTGGGAAATGAACGGAGCTCTAAGTCTGCGATGCGTTGCTGTAGCTGCTAGATAACTTCTGTGAGCTACTCTACTTGTTGCGTGATTCAATCTTCTGCCTTTATTTCAATGATTGTCACAGAGTGAAGTGTTATGCTGACCGCTTCTTTTACTTCAAGTTTCTATGCGAGCAACTGTTCTTTTCCTTGCTGCATCTATGCTTTTTCTTCATCAAACTTCACTTGGAGATCATTATTTTCCTATTCTGCAGCTCAACGTTGTTCGACAAGTACTCCTTGTACTTGCATCAAATCCTGGGTGGCTTGGTCGGTTTCTTCCTGTGCTCGTCGAAGGAGAGCTTTGATTGTATCAGCTAGTCGGTGGAGTTGTGCTGGCACATCTCCCAACTCTGGTTCTCCCAGCACAGTGGAGACTATGCGATTGGATTGAAGGGTTTGTTGTACCCCTCGGAGTTCGACTTCGATCCTATCATACATTTCTTCCTTCTTGGCCACTTGTTTGTCTGCTATTTCTAGTGAAGCATCGTTCAGGGCTGCTATGATGAATTCAAAATCATCGGAGATGAGGATGGTCTGCATCTTGGTCATGGTAGCTTTCGACTTCTTCCAGGAAGAAGGTTTCAGGGGGGAAACCATCCTCTTCTTCGAGGGATCCTCCTCGTCTCTGGGCGGTGTTACTTCGCTCGGCCTCTGTTCATCTTCAACTTCGTCACCACCCCCTTAGTCAGGTGACATGGAAGTAGTCTTTACTGAGGTGCTGCTTAAGTTTTCGACCTCCTTAGTCTTCTTCTGTTTGCTGGTTCTGGGTCTATTATGTTCTTTATGGGTGTCCTTCGGGCTATCATTATCAGATATCTTTGTGGGGTTGGCGGGGATAAGGAGGTTAGTGGACCATTCCTTAGTGATTTCCTCCAAGTCTTCTTCTGTAAGCTTATACTATTTCTGGAGATGCTCTTTATGTTCATCTACCTGCATTGTAATGTAAGTGAAATGTCGATTTGTCTTGAAATTCATCAGTGGTCGAAACCTTTGTAGTGTGTTTGGATTCATGCGAGGATCAACTTCGATGGATTACTTCAGATGAAGGTAGTATGTATGAAACATAACATTTGACTACCACTATTTGTTCATATTTGTTGAATGCCATAGGGTAGCGAACTTCGTGACAAGCGATTCAAACAACTCTATGTTTGGGAAGGTTTCTCCTTCCAGCATCTCCCAGGAAAAAAATTCAATGAGGACCAGGAGCCAACTGAAATGGAATTCGTAACCCTGGTCTTGTGCTTCTTGAAAATCTAGGTCCAACTGGTTAACTAGGTACTTTGCCCAGTTCATCTGTAGGCCTTCTGCATGCTTCCTTGTGAGGTCAACAACAATGTCGGTGATCTTCATAGGTCAATTCTTTCTTACTAACTTCCCATCTATTAGTTGACATGTGAGGATCACCGTGCCACTCTGAATGGAAGCTACCTTGTAGCCTCTTGTTACCTTCTCGACATCACCATATGTGTCCTTTATCTTCTGTGCAAGTGCGTGATCTACGACTTTTCCTGGATAAAAGTCCCGTGGGTTAGGTCCTTGCATACTCAGGCCTATGATCCCGTGGATCAGTGTTGGGTGACCTGTAATATGGAGATCGAGCCATAATTATCCTCCATGGTAACATGACAGTAGCAACATGACATTGGCATTGACTTCCTGGTGTCTTCCAAAGTGTGGGATTTTCATAACGTTCAGCAGGGTGGACTGTGGGAGGTTCATTGTCCATGAGTTGGGAATGATCTTCAAATTCTTTCCTTTCGTTTTGGTCAGGTACTTGTATGGGGCGAGCATATCATAGATCTTTTGATCTCCAAGGTTGAAGTAGCTTAACTTCAACGTTGTGATCTTGTCCTTCTCTATTCGAACTGCACATATCCCCTTTGAGAGGTATGTAGTGACCATAGTGTACTCAAAGTCTCTTGGAACACTATCACAATTCACCACACCAGCCAGAGGTGGGATGTAATTGGGTAATATGGATGGAATCAACTTCGCATTTGCTAGGTCATCTTTATGCTTGGTTCTCTTTTCTACTGATGGTCGGGATGGTCCTGCTCCGTGAGCAGTCGACGAAGAATATTGCACCATTCTCGTCGATGAAGCTTGTATACCTCCAAACATTGACATGAGTCTTTCAGTCATGAGGTCGATCAGAACTTCTTCAACAACTTTCTCTGCAGTGCTGAACTCGGCCAACATACGTGCTTGGGATTGAAAATCTCGGGTTCAGGGAGTAAATTAGACATGGTAATATGATAGAGGGCAATGGCACAATGATCACTGTATAAAATCAACAAGTCCGCGGGCTCAAATTCATGATTATAAAAAGTGTTCTCGGTGCATGGCACGACGGGATAAATAGATAACTTGGCAATAGATTGCTTGCAATGGTTGAGAAGCCTTCATTAACTCTGTTCTACCCATGGTTCAATGGTCTGGTGGTGAACCATAAATTCCTTTCGACCCGTTCGAAGGGTCGATCGAACGGTCATATTAGTCCCAATGGCTATATTGCTTCGCCATGGTGAAGTTCCATGTGATGCTGCTTTGTTATCCCGACGAAGTTCCAATTTTGCAAATTTTCCTTCCGCGGGGTTCCTTCTGGAACCTTCAGTAACTTGTTGATCTTAGATCTCTTCTTACTTATATTTCTAGCCTTCTTTCCAGTGAGCTTCGTCTCAGTATGCCTTTTTCCATTTTGATTCTTGTCTTCTTGTGGCATAGTTACTTTGTGTTGTTGAAATTCTTTCCTAAGATTCGAGGGTGATGCTTCTTCTTTATATGGAATAGGTACTTCAATCTTCCGTGGGTGTTCTAGTGTTCTTTCAACTTCGATATCCGATTCTCTGGTGTGAAATAGCTTCGATCCATTCTTCTATTCTTCAATCAAGTGTGCGATCCTTCTAGTCATAAAATCTTTTAACTCTTGCTTCTTCTGCTCTAAAATTTCTTCTTCTTCTTTCCTTCTGGCCTGATCTTTTTCAATCCAAGGTTTTCCTAGTAACATGGTAAATGGAGCGTTGTTCTCAATAACTTTAATAATCTCAAAATCTTCCTCTGTCGAAGTTCCATTGGCATTCATAGATATCTTGGTGAGCTTTCCACATAGGTTTATCAACTTTCCTCTAAATATCCCTATTCCTCCCAATGAAGGAGTCATAGCAGGCTTCCCTAAAAGTTTCCAAGTTCTATCTGTCATGATATTCACCTATGATTCCTCATCTAGAACACAATTAATGTCGAAGTCTCCTATTCTTTCTTCAAGGAATTCTTTTTCTTTGAAGATATCTGATAAGCTGACATGTCGGTGGTCATTCAGGGCTTCTCTTATCTGCATCAATGCTTTCTCTGATTCTTTCTAGGGTTCTGCCATTTCTGGATCTGCCTTAGGTTTTTCTTGTCTCATGTTTATTCCTTCCAGCTTAGCAATCATTCTAGGGAAATCCAATACTTTGTGGTCCATAGCTTTGTAGCAGAGACAACTAGGTCTTCTCTCAAGGCATTCCTTAGCAAAATGTCCTGTCTTTCTGCAACTGTAACAGAGGGTTAATCCTCTCTTTCTTTTAAATGATCCCCAACTTTTTCTATACTGTACACTAGGATCATAGTAGCTAACCTGCAAACAGTTCTTTCTAGGATGACGCATACACTTGTTAGTCCAAACATTTTTTCTATGCATAGGTATAACATATCTTTTACTATTCTTATCAGATCTATGGATATCAAACCTTCTTTCATCTATTAGCGCCCTAGTTTTCAATCTAGGACAAAATCTATCAACCATACCTAGATCCATACTTTTGAAACAAAAATTTCTACTTATCTTACTTCTACAAAGCACAAAGCCTTCAGATCTAGATCTTTTCACTATTCTTACCTTTATTAGAGCACATAGCTTGCAGATCTTACCTTTTTAAGAAAAACTTCTCACTTTTACCTTTCTCAAAGCACAAAGTGTCTAGATCTTACCTTTTTTCTTCAGATCTGACCTCTTTTCTTTAGCACAGATCTTTATAACTCAAGTAGAATATTGCGCACTAGAGTGAGAGATCTATGTATAGAGCTTCCATAGTTTTAGTTCGGTTCTTTGCACAAATATTTTTCTTCCTTGGTTCCCATTAATCACAGTTTCAGGTCCCAGCAATGGAACCATTTGTTGGCACAGGGGCAGACCCAAGTTTCAATGATACAACATCGCACCAAAAAAACCCTAACTACTGACCCTTTCGGCAACACCTGGGAAGCAGATGAAGTCTCACCTGAGGTAGAGGCAGGGGTGGTTGCAGGACTTAGGTGTCTGCAACCTTAGCTGGGACACAGGTATATGATTGTAATACTTAATAGAGCACTTAGCATCGACAATTCATCAATATTTAACCACTATTATACTGCGCATATAAAAAAAAGCATTGCATCATTCACTTAGATCTGATGTATCTAAGAACTTATCATAAAGAGGTAGACTAAATCTAGTAGATTCAAGCACTAAGCACATTCACATAGGTCAGATCTACATCCATATACATCATTAGCACAAAGCATAAGCATATCTATCCATCTATATCAATGCACTTAGCAAGTAAAGACATAAACACATCAAGACATCTCATAAAGAAGATCAACACATCATATACGTGGTTCACCCCCACCCTAGGGCTACGTCCACCAACTCTTCTTCTTCTTTATTAGCTTCTTCAATAGGTTACATGCGTAGAGCCACAAAATCATACTCCGCATAAGATAGGAGATCTGCGCGCACCTCGCTAGATCCGCCTTCCCCAATCTAGGTTATGGAACTAAGCCTTCTACGGTCACTTGCACTTAGCTCTGCAAGCTTCACATAGTATGCACAAAGCTCTTAGAATCCTTCGATCACATAGATCTAGCACTTAGCCATTCATCTAACATCACATAGATGTATTCTCTATCTATCCTTGCATTGCCTATATATCTATATATACATTACAAAATAGGCCTAATCATGGGTAAAACCATGGGCTGACATCCCATACCTGTTACATAATCCCAAATCCCAAAAAAGACCCAAAAAAGGGGTTGAGATCTTGCGATCTCTGCTTCATCTTGTGCTCCTCCTTCAACAGGCCGTCGAAGTCTCAAAACTTGGTCAAGGGCCAACATTAAGCATTATCAAGGAATTAAAAAAAATGGACAATATTTCAGATGGAATTAGAATAAAAATTTAAAATGTAAAACACAATTCTAATACCAAAAATGAAAATAAATAAAAAATTGAAAATAGATATATTTAACAAATTAATGGTTTTGGACATTTTGTAATGGTTTTGAGCATTTTGTAACTTTAGGATTTTATGGCCTTTGTTTTTTGGGATTTTATTTATTAAGTTATGCTTTTGAATTATTAGGTTAAGGTTTAGGTTTATAATGTATTAGGATTAGTGTTAGGTTAATTTATTTTATTTTTAAAGTAAAATGCTATTAAAAAAAATTGAAATTAAAATTAAATGCCAAAAGAGAAAAAAGACACCCAAAAGAAACCAACTTAGTGTGGTGAAATTCATTTCCAGATGAAGTTGGAGGAATGTAGGGGTTCTTTGTAGGCTTGGTGTTGTAAATCTATTCTCTAAAAGCACATTTTTGTGAGGAAAATAAGTTTCTATTGAGGTTTATGTGATTTTATAACATCTAAATCTCAGCCAAGAGTTTAGTATATTGTCAAATGAGATTTTAGAAGATTCTCAACCAAGTATTTGGGTAGAGAATCTCAAGTCTTCGCTGAAAATCTTTTCTGAGATTTTTTAAATTGTCATTGAATTTCACATTCTCATCTAAGAAATTCAACACTAGGATGATGAACCTTTTTTTATCCAATGTAACTCTCAAGTGAGAAATTGTTAACCCTCAGTAAACTCATGCAGACTCTGAGTCGAGATATTCTTAAAACAAATAGCCTAGACACTATTAAACTCTTAGTTGAGATAATTTGTTGACTATTTTTTCGACTAAAAAATACTAAAATACCTCAACAATCCTCACTCAAAAATACCTCAACAATCCTCACTCAAAAAAGAGTTACTCATCTTCATATTTTCACCCAAGTTCCAACACTATTGATCTCCAATAACTTCAACATAGAAACACAATGCTACAACTAACAATTTTTTTCCTTATTAATTTTTTTAAGGTCCAATAGGCCAAAGTTGGACTTAATGGACAATCATCATCATCATCATCATCGTCATCACTATAATTTTTTAATTTTATACCCAAATAATAATATTTATATCAAAATTATTATATATAGACCAATAACTATAGTGGTGTAGAATAGAAATGCATTTACCACACCTAGTAATCTAGACACACAACTTATAATATAGAGCACCCCCACAATAAACACTGTGGAAAGAATAAGAAATGCACACCCATAACCACTCAACGACAACAAACACATAATTAGTATTGAATCAATTAAAACGAACACATGTAATCACACAGTTGGGAGGAAAGTAAATGGACACACCAGATTTCATTTCTTATGAAGAAAAATCAAAATTACATCTGCATGCAACCCCAATGGACTCTTGTTGTTAAACGAAATTCAATAGAATGGGACCAAGCCATTTCTTGCTAACCTTGTGAGTCTAAATATTAGTTGGGCTTACATCAACTACAAAAATCAAAATGAATTTATTTTCCTGACATTAAAGTCTATTAAACAATGGATTTGTTGCCTTAGGATTTCATAACATTTCTCCTTCATCCTCTCCCCCTTCAGAATCACTTCCCTTTTCCTAAATGAATTTACCTATCACTACTATACTTGAATCATTATACTTCATTCAAGAACTACAATTTCTCTCTTATTTAGGAGCTATAGTATCATTATTTGCTACTTAAACCTTCCTTCTACAACATCTACCCAAACACTAGTTGGAGTTGAATTTTTTCTATTTTCTATGGTGGTTATACCCAACAACCAAATTGGAAACCAACATATGCAAGATACAAGAATTCCTTCTTCAAAAGGATCTTCATGCAATTCTACCCAACATTGTTGGAAATAAATGCATTCTTCTAATCAAAATTCAATAGGATGAGACCAAGCACTTTCTTGCTAACCTTGTGAGTCAAAGTTTTAGTTGGGCTTACATCAACTACACAAATCAAATTGAATTTATTTTCCTGACATTATAGTCTATTAAACAATGGATTTGTTACCTTAGGATTTCACAACATTTCACCTTCTTCCTCTACCCCCTAAGACTCACTACCCTTTTCCTAAATGACTCTACATGTTGCTACTATGATTGAATCAATATCCTTCATTCAAGAACTACAATTTCTCTCATATTTAGGAGCTATAGGATCATTATCTTCTACTTAAACCTATTGGATTACTGAGAGAGGGGGGGGGGTGAATCAATAGTAGATAAATTTAATCCTTTTTTCACCATAAAATGAAGGTGTTATATCAATGTAGCATTATCATCCAACAGTTGCATAGTAAATAAACAAAGAACATGAGCAATAACACACATACACAATACACCCGTGTTTTACGTGGAAACCCAAAGCAGGAGAAAACCACAAAATTCTTTTTCTTATATGTCTTTAAGAATTACATTCATTTGAAGCACCAACTTCATTTGTTGTCTAGCTGCAACTAGAAGGAGGCTCCAACCCCCTAGTTTCTCAGGCTACAACCTGAAGGAAAATCCAACTCCCCAATTCTCTAGCTACAACCAGAAGGAGGCTACAACCCCCTATGTTATTCGGCTACAACCAAAAGGTGGCTACAACCACCTGTCCTTGCCCCGTCCAACTTCCCTGACATATAAGTAGAATGATG
>JASDQU010277361.1:19894-30267 GCA_032191745.1 Picea mariana | reverse complement strand
AGTTTAAATCAGCATTAAGGAAGCAATTTTATCCATTGGGTTATTTAAATAAAGCAATGATGGATTGGAAAACATTAAGACAAGGTAAATGTCAGACTGTACAAAGTTTCACGGAGGAATTTAGGAAGAAGACACTTGCATTGAACATTCCTTTAGATTCCTATGAGACTTTAATGAAATACATTGGTGCACTCCACAATTACATTCTTCATAGTTTATTGTTGTTAAACCCCACCAGTCTTGACAAAGTTTGTGTCAAGCCAATCACCTTGAAAGGAGGTGTAATAATGAACATGAGGAAAAGCCATTCAAGAATCTTGAAAATCATTTCAGTAGAAAAGGAAATGGGAAGGACAAGAGGACAGTTGTAGTAGAGAAGGAGGAGGGAAAACCATCTTGTAGCCATTGCGAGAAAACTGGTCATGATAGCAAACATTGTTGGAAACTACATCCTAAGTTAAGGCCAAAATAGTTTGGTGGAAAGGGGAAGACAAAGACCATTGCTACAGTGCAACATGATCTTGGTTCCGATTCAGGTGACGAAGAAAGGATCGCAACAGTTGGGATGCAAGGTAAAGATTCTTTTTATGCATGTTCAAGTTCTTTAAATGAATCACATGATGATGATAAAAGGAGACGTGCATTATTCCACATAAGAGTTGTATCGAAACATACACCGATAGACACATTATTTGATTTGGGTTCCCAAGTTAATTTAATATCAGAGACACTTGTTAAGAAATTGGAATTAACCACAAGACCTCACCATGAACCTTACCCTCTCAGTTGGGTATCTAATAAAGCAAAATTAAATGTCAATAAGCAGTGTAGGTTGAGGTTTGCTACTGCTTCTAAGATGATAGATGAAGTGGATTTAGATGTGGTTCCTTTGGATGTCTGTGGTATTGTATTAGGGAGTCCCTATCTGTATGATAGGAAGGCTATMTTCTTTCGAAAGTAAAAMAAATACCATATTACAAAAGATGGAGTGGAATACATCATTAAATCCCACACCATAAAGGACAAATCAACACTTGTTAGTTCAGGCCAATTAAAAAGAGTTATAAACACTAACAATAATCTTGTACTCACGATTGTAAAAGGATAATGCCATGATAAGTCTGATTTCATTGATCCTTTACATAAGAATGAATTGCTTGAGATGAGACGGGTCTTTCAATGGGAAGGCAGCCAACAGAAGACCTTCAACACTTTAAGGATCGACATTGTGCCAATCTTAGCTTTAACTGACCTTTAGCAGCCATGCAAGATGGAGATCAGTGTCAGTACCAATGTCATGAGGACAGACATGCTTTTTAGATCTCCTAGTGTTACATATATTATTTTGAGGAATGTTTCCTTAGCTCATATCAATAATGATGGATGGTATGTTATTGATAAAATCTTCAAATATGTATGTGGGATCTTCCAGGGTTTGTAGGGGAATAAGTTTTGTTTGTAGGACAACTTACTCTGTCATTTGAGTAGGCCTTGTATTCCTTCCTTTAAGGAAGTGCATGTAATTGCATAAGCCTCTGCTTCTTTTGTATTTGGGCATTTGGGGATTGTAGTACATTTGCCTCGAATGGAAATTTTGTAACCATGATTGTAAAGGAATGTGTGTTATACTTTTGTAAGCCCACTAATGAAAGGATAGGGCTGTACACACCATTTCATGTTTCCTCTTATCCTTGGGAAAGTTTTTCAGTGGATTTTATAAGGGGATTACCCATGTCTAGTATGATTCATGTCTACTTGTATGTAGCAGTGGACAGGTCATGTAACAAGCATGTTGYTCTATTGTTCTCCCAGTATGTATGGGTCCATTTCAGGTTRTCCAYGTTCCTTATCTCCGATCGAGAGTHRYGATTGTTAGRAGAATCTTGGAAAATTTGTGGCAGCTCATGGACACCAAGATGAGGAGGAGCACTACTTTATGTCCAYAGGMCAACATACTRACAAAGGTGGTAAATAGTATAGTRGTTCARTTGATTCAAGGATAYTRCAAMAATCAATTTCTCTATGTCCAACCTGCTTACAATCAAGCCATGTACTCTTCCACTCAGGGTTCACCAGTCGAGACTTGTCTTGGGTATTTGCCTAAGATCCCCTTAGACTTGTTGTATGGGAAATATGTCAGGGAGAGAGATGTATCCCTCAAGTTCATTCAGATAATTTAGCAGGTCAACCAAGCATTCAAGGAGCAAATGAAGGGATATGTCATCCTAGATCGAAGATTGAGGACTTCACACAGGAATGACATTGCGTATCTTCGAATGCGCTTAAAGGGCATACTGTCAAGCAAGGCACGGTGGATCGATAAGAGAAGAGTGAAGGAGAAATTCCCTCACTTACCTATTGATTGATAAAGGATTTTGGTAGTCCAAAAGCTCTCAGTGAGAAGGCGTGATCCGAAAGGATCCAGGAAGGCCTAGGAATGACTCTGAGTTCTCAGAAGTATCTCATGAAGCTCATAATGGCCTCAACAAATAGAAAAGGGAAAAAATAAATAAAAATCCTCAAAACTCAGCAAAATTGGCATCATTGTGAAGAGCACGTCACAAGATTTCCAACAGAGTAAACGGTTCATCAAACAGAGTCCAGATGAAGAAGTTATGGCTAGTCATGTCCATCAGCAACTGAATGGACATGATGATGTCAACAAGATGTATTGATGACATCATCATGCCACATGGCATCCCCACAGGATACCACATGTTAGGTGGATTTGGCATTTTCAAGGTGCCAAGTCGGCCAATGGAAAGTTGCCACGTGGCACCACCCAAGGGCCACCACGTGGATGTATCATAGCATGACACGCGAAAGGGTGATGTCAGTTCCACACGGGCAGTTGAATATGTATCAAGAATCCAATAGGAAGGCCCCACATGGACCAATCTGGAGGTGCCATGTGGCACCCATAGTTTTCCCAAGGAGGGCTAGTATCCAATGGCGGGAAAAAAATGACATGTCGTCGAACCGGCCAACGTCAAATCCAATGGCTAGATAACAATGTGTGTATATATATATGTGTGTGTGTGTTCGGATAGAACAGTCGGTGGAAGGTACGATCGATCCGATGGAACTTGCTCGAAATTCCAATTAAATCACAACCAAACACTAAAATAGGCGGGAGGGATTCGAACCCCGGACCTCCCGAGACCCTTCGCCTTAACAATTGCCAAATTTACCAACTGGCCTAATGGCTCTACATTGGTACATCCGCCAACAGAAAAATACTTAAAGTCACTTTTTGGCCAGCACTCAGGAGAGGCGCGTGACAGGGTACGTTTCAGCACGGAAAACAATGCACAGGAGTACAGACAATTATTGGAGGTTGCAGGCACGAAAATCAAGACAAGATTTTTTATGGGCCTGAGAATGCCAATGTCGGATTGAAGCGTGGAGACAATAATTTTTTGGTAATTCGACACCACGAATTCAATGGTGTTGTCTATTTTCTATTCTGAGCAAAGATTCTACAAATTATTTCCAGAATGAGGTATACTTATGTATTTTGCCAAATTCTTTTGTTGAGTTAATAAAAAGGCCTACATATTTGAGAGCAGGACCCAGAGACGTAGTTCACCAAGGACGAACTCCCTTATCAAGTTTTGTTTTCAGATTGATACTTATGTCTCCTCCTTATTGAGTTTTAATTTTTTATGGTGCACTTTAATTTATGCTCATTTAATACAATTATTTAATAAGTCATAACGATGAAAAGATCTCAGATCAATCCAAAATTGAGAAAAAGAAGGGATTTGAAGAAGCTCCTTCTACAAAATAAAACACCTCCAAGGAAGAAGGAGGGGATGTGTACTTCGCTTCTTCAAGAAGACATGTAGATCATGAGGCATGGTTGGTTGACTCAGGTGCATCCTTTCATATAAATCCCCACAGGGAGTGGTTCTGTGAATATGAAAGGTATGATGGAGTTAATGTTTTCCTAGGTGATGATTCGATAACCAGAATCATAGGACAAGGAAAAGTCAAGTTGAGGTGCATGGATGGAAGGATTAGAACACTACCTGGTGTTATTCACATCCCAGGTTTGGCCAAAATTTTGATTTCTGTAAGCAAAATGGACGTTGCATGGGTAAAAAAAATATTTGAAAAGGAAACCTACAGGATGGTTTGAGGAGCAATGGTGTTGCTGAAGGGAGTTTGGTTTGGAACTCTATATAAGCTGGAAGGAATCACTATTAGTGATTGAAGGAATCACTATTAGAGATTGTAGGAGTTCTCTGGAGAAAAGGTTATGTTGGGGCATCAAAGACCGAGGCATATCAGAGAGAAGGGTCTTCAACTACTACATGGTAAATGTATGGTTGAAGGTATGTCTAACTAATCTTTGGATTTTGATTTATGTGAACATTGTGTATATGGGAAGAAGAATCAGGTAAGATTCCCCTCTAGTGCAACAAGGGCAGAAGAAATTTTAGAGCTAGTTCACAGTGATGTGTTTGGACCTGTGTCGATTCCATCATTTAGAAAATATGTGTACTATATCTCATTTATAGATGACTTCTCGAGGAATACTTGGATATATTTACTCGGGAAGAAATCTGAAGTCTTTGACATGTTTAAAGAGTTCAAGGCTCTTGTTGAGAATCAAACAGAGAAAATAATTAAGGTGTTGACAACAAACAATGGCGAAGAGTTCTGCGGTTTTCTCGGTTTGCGCTTCCATGGGAAAAATATATGTGTAATGTTTGTATTTTCCATTGTATACTTTATGTTCTTTTATTGAAAATCTATTTGCAGTAAAATATTGTACGAGGTTAAAATCAAAATTTGGTTTCAAAGTTGTGTTGCCTTCAGGGGGAAGCCTTTGTGATCAAGGGTTTGGCTCGGAACTGTGATAAGCCTTGTTACAGTGGGAGATCTGTGGTATTGTTTTTTCAGGTGAAAAGAAATGGCAAGCAGTTCGAAAATGGAGATCGATAAGTTTAATGGGAAATTTTTTGAGTTGTGGAAGCTCAAGATGGAAGATCTGTTGGTGGACAAAGATCAGTGGATCACGATGGATCCAAGTACTCCACCTACAGGAACTTCAGCATATGACTGGAAAAAGTTGGATCAGAAGGTGAAGAGCACAATCTGGCCGTGTCTCTCATATTCAATATTACTGAATGTGTCAAAGGAAGCTACAACCAAATATTTATGGGATAAGTTGGGGAAGCTGTATCGGTCTAAGTCCCTAGTAAATAAAAATTTCCTAAGAATGAAGCTGTATAACCTGAGGATGAGAGATGGAAACTCGGTGGCAGAGCATTTGAATGCCTTCAATACTGTGGTAAGTCAGTTAGTATCTATTGAGATTAAAAATGCATATGAAGATAAGTGTATCAGTTTACTGTGCTCTTTACCAGACTCGTGGGATAGTCTGGCTGTGGCCATAGGTAGTAATACAATTTCCTTGAAGTTTGATGAAGTGGTCTCATCCTTGTTGTTGGAGGACATGAGATGGAAGAACATGGAAGGACAGAGGATAGATGCATTATTTGCAAGGGGACGCTCCCAGGAAAGAAATAGATCTAAGTCCTCAAGTGGGATATCTAAGTCCAAGGGTAGATCTAAATCTCCCAGAAATTTTGTAAAGTTTTGCTGGAGATGTGTAAAGGAAGGGCACTACAAGAAGCAGTGTACATCCAGAATTGAGAAAAAGAAGGGATCTGAAGAAGCTCCTTCTACAAAAAAAAATACCTCCAAGGAAGAAGGAGGGGATGTGTACTTGGCTTCTTCAAGCACACATGCAAATCATGAGGCATGGTTGGTTGACTCATGTGCATCATTTCATACGACTCCCCACAGGGAGTGGTTCTGTGAATATGAAAGGTATGATGGAGGTAATGTTTTCCTAGGTGATGATTCAACAACCAGAATCATAGGACGAGGAAAAGTCAAGTTGAGGCTCATAGATGGAAGGATTAGAACACTACCTGGTGTTCTACAGATCCCAGGTTTGGTCATAAATTTGATTTATGTAAACAAAATTGATGATGCAAGGCTAAAAACAATATTTGAAAAGGAAACTTGTAGGATGGTTCAAGGGGTAATGGTGTTGCTGAAGGGGGTTCAGTTTGGAACTATATATAAGCTACAAGGAAGCACTATTAGTGATGGGTGTAATAGTTCCATTGTTTCTGATATTGGATTTGAAGAAGAAAGAACTCGTAAAATCTATGGAGAAAAGGTTATGTTGTGGCTTCAAAGACTGGAGCATATCGAAGAGAAGAGTCTTCGACTACTACATGGTAAAGGTATAGTTTAAGGTATGTCTAACTGCTCTCTCGATTTTTATTTATGTGAACATTGTGTATATGGGAAGCAGAATTGGGTAAGATTCCCCTCTGGTTAGTATCAAAGGATTATTCCCAAGTTGAGGGAATTAATTTTGGTGAGATGTTTTCTCATGTTCCCAAGTTAACTTCTATAAGATTTATTTTTTCTATTGTTGTTGCATTTGATTTAAAGTCGAACTGATGGTTGTGAAGAAAACATTCCTAAATGGGGATCTAGAAAAAGAAATCTATATGAAGCAACCAGAAGGTTTTGTTGTGAAGGGAAAGCAAGAGCTAGTTTGCAAGCTGAAAAAGTCTTTGTATGGTTTAAACAATCACCAAGGATGTGGTATCAAAAATTCGATACTTGTATGTTGGGACTTGGCTTCACAAGAAGCAAAGATGTCCACTATGTGTATTTTAAATTAATTAGTGATCATTTGATTTATTTGGTCTTGTAGGTGGATGACATGTTGTTGATAGGAAACAACAAGGAGATTATCCAGGATGTTGTTGCTTCAAAATTCATTTTGAACATGTAAATTAAAAGAGACTGGAAAAGGAGGAAACTTTGGTTAAATCAGAGAAAATATTGTAGAGATTTAATATGCAAGAATGTAAACCGATCAAGGTCCCTATTCCTGTTGTTGTAAGGTTATATGCGGATTAGTGTCCCAAGACACAGGAAGAGGAGGAGGACATGTCTCATGTTCCATATGGGAGTGTAGTTGGTCGTTTGATGTATGCAATAGTATGTTATAGATGTGACATTACACAGGCAATGGGAGTTTTGAGTAGGTATATGTCAATACCAGGGAAGGAGCATTGGACAAGAGTAAAAAGGGTTTTCAGGTATTTGCACGACACTGCTAGCTATGGATTGTGCTACCAAGGAAGACCAAGATTGGACAGAGTGTTCGACATACATGGCTTTGTGGATGCAGACTGGGCTGGAGATCTGGATCGTAGGAGATCTACAAGCGTGTATGTGTTTAACCTGCTTGGAGGAGCAATCGGTTGGATGACCAAAAGACAGGTTGTAGTGGCACTTTCAACTACAAAAGCTAAATACATGACAACCACTCATGCAAGCAAGGAAGCAGTATGGTTACAAAGATTATGTTCAGGTATTGGGTTGGTACAACAAGCTATAAGGATAGATTGTGACATTCAGAGTGTAATTTTTCTGGTGAAGAACCCGACTTATAATTCAAATATAAAGCATATCGATATTCAATATCACTTTGTGAGAGACATGGTTGAAGAAAAGAAAGTGTGATTGATGAAGGTGGACACTTTGAAGAATGTTGTAGATTCATTAACAAAATCTGTGAGCATTGAGAAGTTCTCTTGGTGTAGAGGATCCATGGGCATTGCTTCCCTGGATTGTTGACTATGTAAACATGTAATCCCTTGTATGCAAAGAAAACAACAAGTGGGAGAATGTTGGGTATGTGTTATATTCTTTACCTCGAGAAATGTGTCGCATTTTTGCCTCGTTTTTAGTGTCGTCTTGATTTTTGTGTCCATTGTTGGGCAGTTTTTCAACACAAGGTTTTTGCCAATGGTTTTGTATTTCTGGTTAAGGAATTAGGGTTGTTTACTAATCCAGATCATTGGGTTAGGGTTTTGGGTGTCGTTGGCTCCTATATATATATTGTATTGTAAACAATGTATCACTATGAATGAGTATAGAATATGGTGGTTTTCCAGGTTTGGGTTTCCAGGGGAAAAATCTCTGTGTAATGTGTGTATTTTCCATTATACATTTTTTGTTCTTTTATTGAAAATATATTTGCAATAAAATATTATATAAGGTTAAAATCAAAAACATGTGATTGCTTCGTTTCGTCGTGTAACTGTTGATATGTGCGTGCACAACTAACCCAAAACTTTAGGTGTGAGCAAAAACCCCAACACGATTATTTGGCTCATCCTTAAGCCAATGGATTTGTTCATGGTGTGACTGAAGCAATGGACACTTTACTGAAGTGGACTAATAGGTATATCCGTGCAAGTCCCAAGTAAGAGAAAATCATTGAAATATGGCTATGGCAATAATCGTGCTTGAATTATGACCATATCATCAAACTAGGTTGTGGTTGCAACCCGATTTAAGTAAGAGCATCTCATCTATCCAGGTTGTAGTTGCAGTCAAACGCACTTCCTGGACTGAGTTGAGCAGCCGATGAGTTGAAAGATGGCTTTGGGATTCATTAACCTGGGCTTTCAAAACATTTGTTTCTGAACTTTTTTTGGAGGGGAAAATGGTAGATGGACTTTAGCATCCCCCCAAAAAATACGATCTCAAACCAGACCAATTCCTACAGTGAGAACTTGGCCTAGCTACTCAGGCACCTGCAAGAAGTTGGCCCGGAGTGAAGGCTCCATCGGCCCAAACCATTGTCTTCCTCCTGTCTCATTTGGCTAGGTGTATGAGAAGGAAGATGTGGACCTCAACAAACGGTGGAGGGGGAAACCCAAAAAATCAGGTCACCGACATCAACAAAGGTGATCATCCATTGTGACAAGCTTACCAACTCTCAACTGAGAGAGTCACCATCTCATCGCAACTTTGAAGCATAGTTCAGGGAACTGTGTGGCAAGCGAATGCATGTTACTAGTGAATTACAGGTTGGGACCCCTTTCGAGTAGTTACACTCAAAATTTCAATCGAAATGAGAAGGAAATCGTAGGACTCTGGGCCGCCTTCGTAGTTTGAGAGTTGGATTTATCTATTCGTTTGTTGGAAACAAACATGACATTGGGACTTCTCGTTGGAACTAGAATGCTTGATTGAACTAGAATTATTGGTTGAATCATCAGGAATACTGCTCAATGGGCAACTAATGTGAACTTTATTTGCAGAGAAATGGAGGACCTCTCTGACTATAGTGATGCATACAAGGTGTATTTATAGTTGGGAAGGTGATCGAAAATGCATGCCACAAAGTTGTCGATTTATGATCAGCGCTAATCTTCGGGATACTTGTACTGATCCGTTGCAGATTCCAATGGTGTGATGTGTAATGAAATCGGGTTGTCGTACTGACGTTGGGCATTTTGGAATGTGTCGTCATAAATGTTTGCTTACTCTGACCATGTGTGATCTGGCCGAATCAGATTGCTTGACCTTTCACTGTGTCCAAGTGTCATGTAGCACATACCACTCCTGTGTGAGTCCCTTCTCCTACTCAGTACATCGTACGCTACTCATCACTTCTCCCATTGGCTAAAATATGGGAAATCTACGGATCTATCAACCTGTCCTATCCTCATTTGTGAATGGAACAAGTCTCGTTCTACTAATAAAGGTGCAATTATTCATATCCTATCTACCTCTTATGCTACGCTAACTTCTGCCTTATTTGAATCCTTCAAAGTGCATTCAACCTCTATGGGCCATAGTATACTTTCAACCATATTACATTGAAAAGTCCCTTGAGTGGCTAGCCCTGTAGTGTGGCCAACTTTGTTGCCCTAGATTCACTAATGTAGACTAGGAGGAATGGGCCCAACCAACACATTTGCAACTTTCTGGGGTGTTGAAGAAATTTGTTATCATACAGCAACACCAAAGAACCTAGTTGTAAAATTTTGTTTTAGATTTTATGGTTGTGCCATGCTTTCTGTCTCTGTTAGTCTCCATTTTTGACTATGTTTTTGCCTACATCATATCAAAAAGACCTCCATTTCCATACCTAGTATCACTCCCTTCTGGCCTTGTTATGACACATTTGACACCCTTTTTACAACTAAGTGGGCTCTTCAAGGTATTCTTACGATTCAAGTTATTTTTATGTATTTTGATACTTTAAATTAATGTTGATACTAATGTGGCATGAGTTAGTTACTATTTCTTTGAAACAGAACTTTCCAGTACCAGGTACCAGCTCGCACCCAGTGGAGATACCGAAGAAGTTGCTAAAGATCCGCACGACATGGCCAGAGTGGTAGACAGTGCGATTTACATGATAGATCGAGTCATAACTCATATGCTTATTCAAGGCGAGATTATAGAACTGAGTTGTTAATACTTCATGACTCACACTTCTTGACACTGCGTGTCATGAAGATGTGAAGACC